>LZPO01055468.1:33416-44678 GCA_001675575.1 Neotoma lepida | reverse complement strand
TTATCTGATGTCAACACAAAGAATATCACTCATACTGCAATGTCAACACATGATGGTTCTGGGTCAATATGAGTGGCCATGGCCTCTGAACACAGTATATNGGACTGCAGTCATNTATGTTCCCTCTAACCCATCCCTCGGGATGCCCAGGACACCTGTTCACAGAATGTCACCATTGGGAAAGGAATGTTTTGACACTCTGCCTCACCTCTGCTCTATGTTCACAGGACACAGTGATCATCAAATAACCCATCCTTTCTCTAGATCACATGATCTCAGGGCAGAGTCTGTCTCCTNGGTGACANTTTGTGACTGAGTCTCCTTGTTGGATGATGTAGAGCTGGAGGCTAAGGTGACATGAGGTGTTTGCAAGTATTTGCTCCTGGAAATCTTGACATGAGCCCCAGTGCATTGCAGGGAGGTAGAGCCAGATAAGGATGCCAGAATCTACTGAGAGAGGCCTGAGTCCCTTCTTGAGGCTTTCAGTCACAAATATGGAACTCGATGTACAACTAACTGGATTCTAGCACCCAGGTGTGGTTGGTCCTCCTGAACTAATGTTGATTCGAAACCTAAACAATCAGATGTGGCTTTTCTAATACTTAAGATGTGACTCTCAAAAATCAGGACTGTAGATCTTGTGGGAATTAGCCGAGGAAAAGAAGATCTTGTAGGGCATTAAGCATGTTGAATATGCATGCATAAATGTGTGTGTATGTGTGTGTGTGTGTACAGCACATGGATATATACATGAATGTGCATATGTGTACCTGTGTGAACTTACATAAGTATATCTGTACTCCTATTCCTATACCCTGATTCTTTCACAGGGACAGTGGCAGAGACCTGGACTTCCTGCTGCATCCTGTAGACACTACACAACCAGGAGTGCTGCTAGCCAACTTTTCCCTGCTTTNACAAAAAGGTGATAAGAAAGCAGTCATTGGTACTGGTTCCCATTGGGCTCAGGGTAAATACTGTTCACAAAAGTCTGACAAACAATATATCATTTATGACCCTAGATCTAATTTCAAAGGAAACCTTGATGTTTGGATTCCAGTGAGCAAATGATGCTCAGATATTTTTATTAGGTGGGGTCTACCCCCTACCTTGAGGACCTGCTCACCTCCATTCCCAGGGAAGTTCCTGCCTGCATGTTTAGAAATCCAAGATCCATCAGCATACCCTGCATTGGGTTCTCTACTGGAAATTCTCTAAATAATTATTCCAGATNTAATAAAGAGAGACAAGGAAAGAGAAGGGGAGATGGACTTATTTCATTAAAGTATGACACCAGTTCTATTTCAAAACCTCTCCGTGGGGTTGGGGAATAAAAGAGTCAGAGAAAAGAGCCCAAGAACCCTGACCCTTTGAAATTAATTGAACAATCAAAGCCAATCCACTTCTAATTAAGGTAATCATCTGTAGCATGATATGCAACCTTAGGTCAAATATGGTCATCTTGTGTTTGGGAAAATCTTGCCAATTCTCAATCAGAGATACCTAGGGCAAATGGGCTGGATGGTCTCCCACTCTGGGACATTTGTGAATGGAATAGTTACACAAAAGTGACTGCTTAAATGATCTATGTAATTGGCAACTAATGATGGTCAGCCAGAGTGCAAGCATGGGGGATGCTCTCACATGGCTATTGTGTGGATTGTGTCCATGGGCTAAATGTCAGAGCGCAGGTGGCCAATAGTGAGCAAATGGTAGAATGGCCTTGCTCTGTTTATACTTGAAGCGATTCAGGCATTTTTCCATCCATTCACTCTTCATTCAGAACAAACTCTCAGGCAGTACCAGGTGCCAGGAAGGAAGGTTGTGAAGCCCTTGAAGCTATAGTTCCAGCCTCTCATTCTCCCACAGAAGCCCTGGAAAGTTCCTTAGCAATGTGTTCCCATGATCTTCCACTGTTTTCATTTCTNCAGAATCAGGCACTTTATTTTGTAACTACAATTTACAAACACTCTGTAGACTGAAGTTTCTTGGTCTTGCCTGGTCCCNCCAGGGCAGCAGCTGTTTTTTATAAAATAATCAATCAGAGGCTTAATATTAATTACAAACTGTTTGGTCTATGGCTCAGGCTTATTGCTAGCTAGCTCTTACATCTTAAATTAACCCATTTCTATTAATCTATATTTTGCCATATGGCCATAGTGCTACCAGTCTGCTGGCATCTTGCTCCTTGGGNGGCTGGATGGTGTCTCTCTTAACTCCACCTTTCTTCTCCCTGTATCTTTCCTTGGATTTCCCACCTGGCTATATCCTGTGTTGCCATAGGCCAAAACAGCTTCTTTATTAACCAATAGTAGCAACACATAGTCACAGCATACAGAAAGACCACCTCACAGCAACACTCTTCTCAGCTCCATTTCCCCTACCCCTTTCAGGAGAAAGACAGTGGGATGTTGGAGAATTCTAAGTTGGGCCATGTCTTATGTAGGCCACTTCAATGTGAAGATCTGTCCTTGCAGATTGCTGGGACAGCAGAGCTCAATCCTTGTGGATTGTCAATGCTCTGAGCGTGACCCCATGGCTGCCTGTGTTTACGATGCTCCATGTGCCATCTTTGACCCCTTAGCCACATTAATTTCTGGTTGGGGATTTGTGTATCTTTATCTCCCAGTATTTCTTGTGCCTGCACAGTCTCTTACACCTCAGCACNGTCTGTGACCATCTCCCATAGGCCCTGCACCTATACTGTCCCCATCCTTAGCCTTGTCTGTGGACCATCTCCCATCAGACCTTATACTAATTCTATCCTGGTCTCAGGACTGCCTGTGGGACTCTTATTTGGTTGTTACAGCACATGGGCTGGGTGGTTTAAATTAACACAAAATAATTTTCTCACCACTCTTGAGGACCAAAGGCCAGAGGTGGTTACCTGGGCTACAGTTGAGATGTTCTCATGGCCAAATTCCACAAGGATTCTACAGAGGAAACATTTCTGACCTCTTCCAATTCCTGTGGTTGCATCATGCTGTCTTTGGTCACCCAGTCCCTCCTCATCAGTCTGTATCATATCTCCTCAGTTCCTTTTCTAGGAACACTATGAATTAGAACCTNCCTGTTTAAGCCAGGCTTCTNTCTCCAAAATCCACCATTTAACCACATTTTACCATNTGAAATGACATAGGCTCTGGAGATTAGAACCCGGTACCTTGAGGGGCATCATTCAGATGACTAACAGACCTACCTGGATTCCCAGTTATAGAACCCTCTTCCTCCTCTTCTTCCTTACCCCTTTCTCCTCCTCTCTCTCTCCCCTCTCTCCCTCTCTCTCTCTCTCTCTCTCTCTCTCTTTCTCTCTCTCTCCCCTCCCTTCTTTCCTCTCTTCTCTCTTCTCTTCTCCCTTAACCCTCATCCTGGAATGCTCTTGGCAATTCCATCTGTTCAGAAACTTGTCAGTTCCTCACTGATTGAGGAAATACTGGGACTAACGAGGACAAGTTAAAACTCTCAGCACTCTACAACAGAGGCTTCCACTGTGGCAGCTGATCAGGGGATGAGAACCATTCATTCAAGAACTGTAACGTCATGATAAAGGGAAAGCAAGCATACTACGCCTCCATATGTTGGGTACAAATGTCACAATCTTTCTGACAGTAGTCTCCCAGCCCCTCATCCCACAACTCAAATCCTCATGTCACTGAATATGAGGTACATGAGCAGAAAGTGCTCGAAATGAGAAATCTGTCACCATTCCAGCTGAAGTCAAGGTCAAAGCATTGGTAGGGAGGTTTTTGTTGGTTCCCTCTGCTGGGCTTGCTGAAGATGACTGGTTTCTTGCTGTGTTTACATTTAACCTCTCCTGGGTAATGGACAGAACTGACTCAGTAGAGAAAACAAGGCAATCAAAGAGCCGGGGCCAGGGGAACAGCAGCAGATGGCCAGCAGGGCCAGGTGGCTAGTNAAACTGAAGTGCCTGAAGGATCTCAAAGGCCCTGCCATTCTCAGAGGACCCAGAGGTGGTGTAATGGGTGGGGCCTTGGCAGGATAAAAAACGACTGTGCAGATCTGCTTGCATATTCGGGCCCACTTGCAGGACACAAGAGGAACACAGAGACTTTGAGACTTCTGGGGATGTCCATGCCCTACACAGGTGCTGGGGTAAGAACACTAGATGTCAGTGAAAGTGGAGGTGTCTATGGGATCTGGATTCGCAGCAGCTACCACCTGATGAACCTGGCTTTTCATCCTGGACTAGGAAGATAGGCCAGCTAGTTTGCCAGGGTCACACAAAGTGGAAGCCTACAGGGGAGGACTCTCTCTGGATTTCTGAGAGCCACAAGGCCTCATACTTCTCAGCTTCATCTTAATTCTTCATCTTCATCTTCATATTCTCTGCTTCATCTCCATTTCCACCTCCTAGCCTATCTGTGCAAGACTTATCCACGTGGGCTTGTGAAAATCTCCTTCTTGCCTGGGATTCTAAGATGGTCCCAGACCTTCTTTGAGATCCTCTTGTGTGCTGTCTGGAGCCCCTGCTGTCACCTGTTACGCCACCTACCAGGGGGCAAGGACTGTCCAAACAGTCCTGGNGGAACCCATCAACCTCAAGTAAACTGGGGAAGGCTGAAAGCAGCTCTCAGAAATCGAGCTTATTCAACCAAAAGTAAAATGAAAATGGGATGATTTTCCAACTTAAGNGCATCATTCGGCAGCTTGCAGAAACTCCCCATTAANACAGAAGCCTCTTCTGTCATCTATCCTCCACTTAGAAGCTCTCAGTCTGGGGAAGGGGAAGGGTCACATGGTCCCAGGGTCAGAGGTAAAGAGGAAGTCTGGGTTTCTCTTCCAGCCCAGACCTCTATCTAAGCTCTGGCTGCCACTATGAGTACACTAGTCAGTGACTTCCTTGCCTGTGAGCTGTGATGGTCAGCATCTTGCAGTGTTTTCCCACGTGTTAGTGGAAGTGATGAGCATGTGTACCAATCTGTCCACACCTTCTCTCTATGGGTACTGCCACCAGTCTGAGCACTTAGGGAGTGTCNGGTGATTGACCGTTGTGCCTGTGGTCAACAGAGAGCTGAGACCCTTGACAAACAACATTTGATTGAAGCAACCTGTGAGAGTGGGAATAGGCCATGCAGGTCAGAACCTGACTCACCCTGCTTAGCCCAAAGCCACCAGGCAGGTGGCCAAAGGGGTCTAGCCCTTTGCTGAATTTGGTCTTCCCTTGGAAACCCTAGTCGCAGGCTATGATGAAAGGACCGCACTGTGAGAGAGGCAGAAGAGGGAAGGGCATTGCACTGTGATGTATATATGTATGTATATATACTGTGACTATACTGTGTATATTCCCCACTGCCTGGGACATCCTTTATGTGAAGATGCCCATCAGTCCAAACCACGAACATGGTGTGGCCCAGCAACATCCTGTACTATCAAATGATCCCCACTTCCCTTTCTTTCAGTATGTACAGATGGAGAAGCAGTGTTCATGGAATCTGGTACCCATCTTCACTCAGCCTACACGGGTGTGGAAAGTCATGGCCCTGACAGGTTGTATTGACTGTATGTCATTTGGTAAGACTGACCTAAATGTTCAAAATGCAGAATTCAGAATGGCTTAAATATTTTCAATAATTTGGTATTCCTTAATGATAATCTATTTGGTTTTGTCATATTTATGACTAGTTCAGAAAAAGAATATAATGTAACATATTTGTTCTTATGAGGACTTTATATTTTAATTTTTTATTAAAAATTCATTTTCTACAATGTAAATGACATTAAATTTTAGTTTTAATTCTATGCAACAATTCTTCCAAACTACAAGTTCTAAAACATGCAAGTTCTTATTTTAATGTGTGTATGTGTTTGTGCGTATGCATGACAGCAAACACATGGAGGTCATAGTTTAATTTGTGGGAGTCAGTTCTATGCTTTGTTTAAAATTTTGTCTCATTTTTAATTTGTGTGTGTGTGTGTGTCTGTGTGTGTGTGTGTGTGTGTGTGTGTGTGTACATAGGTGCAGTGGCTATGGAGGCTGGAATAGAGTGTTGGATCTTATAAACCTGGAATTACAGTTACAGAGGTTTATAAGCTACTCAAAGAACTTGGGTTCTCTGTAAGAATAGTATGTGCTCTTACCCACTGATCTATCTTTCCAGACTCCAGTTCTCTCATTCTGTCATGTGAGGCCCAGCAACTGAACTCAGTTTATCAGATGTGGTGGCAGATGTTCTTACCTACTCAACCACCTCACTAGCTAAAAAACATAAGCTTTAAATGACTCCTTAATTAGCCCAAACTCTTGTTGAAATGAAAGAAAGAGTATGGTTCTGTAGATCTTGTGTTGTGGATTGTGTGTGTCTCTGTTTTGGCACTCAGACTTTATTAGGCAGTTGACAATACAACTCAGATTGGTCCTGGATACCTGGCTAATTCTCAATCCAACCCAACAACTTTTGCTGCAGCTGTAAGAGGCATGTCTGTTAGACATGAGGAAGGGCACATTGCCTTAGTGATTTATTGGCTTGCATTCTATTCCTGAGTGCTTGGAGGCCCTCTGGTCTCCGACTGTCCCAGTTGACCTGAACAAGGCCAACCGTGCCTAGTGATTGATGATCTCTCTGGTCCCCCAGCAGACTGGGAACTTGCAGGACAATCTGTATGTTTAGCTTTGTAGACATACTGTGGACAGAGCATACAACGCAACTTTGCTCTCCATATACCTGGGAGGGAGTCCTTATTTTAGGGTCTTTATGTGGTTGGNCTT
This sequence comes from Neotoma lepida, assembly GCA_001675575.1. Classification (NCBI taxonomy): domain Eukaryota; kingdom Metazoa; phylum Chordata; class Mammalia; order Rodentia; family Cricetidae; genus Neotoma; species Neotoma lepida. The sequence continues at coordinate 37,951 of LZPO01055468.1, read as the reverse complement.
TCTCCAAAGTACCAGCCAGTCATACACCAGTCATACAGCCTGCATTCTTATGACCCTGAGGCTCTGTGGAGTTTGGGAGGATTTGGAGCTGCTAGAAGCATTACCCCATCTGCAGATCTGAACCCTAAGCCGTGTAAATCCGGTGGATGTTTGTTCCCTCTGTGATAGATACTGAAAAGCTGTCACAGAAATGACCAAATTCACAGCATGAAGCTCTGCACAAGGTGACAAAATGACCAGATGAATGGGCAAAATATCTAAGAGGAGGGGGGGAAACGGTGGTTTTGCTGGATTTCAAAACAGGACATCAGAGCAGTTTTCAGAGGTGACTGTCCTTGGTTTTGGCAGGAGAGCCAAGCCGTCTGAGTTTACTGTGTATATCTGCAGAGCTGTGAAGGAGGCTAGGCAGACAAACAGCATCACTGCCGACTGGATAGCGTGACTTCACAAAGTGAGCTCTTGTTTCTCCCAGGTCCTCACTTCTGTTCCCCCATCTTTCTGTATGTGGTAAGGTGGGTACTCAACCGTCCCTGGGAAGCAGAACACAGCAGTAGCCAGGAGCAGACAGCCTAGAGAAGCATTTGGGATCTTCCTGAGCTAGAAGGAGTGTGAAAGTGTGCTCTGTGCTCAGTCCATACAGAANAGCTGAAGGAAAGACACAGGATGCTCTAGGCATGAGGCTTGACAAAGAACTTCCAAGCTCCCAGGGGATGGCTTCTGTACCAAACACAGCAGGCTCATGGATAACTCCATCTCTGCTTCCTCTGTCTGCCAGCCATGCTGTCTTTCCTCCATCTTACCCTGTGCCCACTGTGCTTCTCTACCATGCAGCCTCTATTTGGCTTCACCCAAGTGGTGTCAACAGCAGGACATGGCAAGAGCCTTGAAAAATGTCATTTGTGCCACTTTGGTCCAGCTGTATGGGATCCAGGGGAGAGGGGTGCAGCTGGCCTTCCAGGCTTTCTAGTGGTGACAGGTACCTAGGTCTCCCCATCTGCCAAGGGTGGCAGTATGTGGGGTTAGGCATTCTGAGGTACCACAATCGTGTCTACACTTTCTTTAATTCTGTTTGATTTGTGCCATTTCTTGGGTAACTGAGCTTACTCAGGAGTGTAATGATGGGATTCGTATTTGTGTATTGTAAATATTATAACTTTAGGACTGGATGCATAAAATATGAGAAATGCATTTACAGTGGGACTTGTGCATCGCATTATGGGTTCCATCTAGGGAAATAGGCTTAAGCATTATCATCATGAATAAAGGGATTTCATTTCTCCTTATTTACAGTACACAGTTCACTGAGTTTTTTAAGAGAGAGAGAGAAATAAAAGAATCCATGCTGAAAATGTGGAAGGAATTCAAATCTGTTTGCCTCTAGAGACATTTCTTGGACAAAAGGGTGGGGGGAGCTATTGAATATCTGAAGACTCCAGAAAAAGAGCACTGGGTTATTTAAATCAGGGTTGAGTAGGCAAGGACCAGCTCAAATGGGACCAGCTCATAGGCTGTGGTTGAGCTTACTCTTGTGACTACGTCAGTTTCATTGATCATGTGAGTGTGAAGACCAAGCTCTAAGGCAGGTGAGGTGGCCCTGGCCCATGTGCTCCCTCAAATACTGTCTCTGCTTGGCCATGACTGCTGTGTGGATCCTGTCAAGGAAAGCAATGCTTGGTAAAAATCAGCAGATGTATAGAAATGAAAACCTCAAGATGATGCAATATCCCTCCAGTATGACTGATTGCTACTGCTTATGGGATCTCTTCCTCTAGTTCTTCCTTCAGTGCCACACACAGGGGATGCGTTTCCAAAGAGTTAACTAAAAAAAGAAAAGAAGAGAAAACACACACACACACACACACACACACACACACCCCTATCCAGACAATCTGGGTTCATTACCTATGTGCCAACAAGCCACTAGGAATGTAGTCCTAAAGGCTTAGTTTCTCTAGGTTCATGGAGAAAAGAAAAACACAAATGACACTCCAAGTTCCCTAAGAATCATGCCACTGAACCTGCTGTACCACTTGGCAGTCAGCAGACCCAGGGTGACGGTGAGCACCTCCTCAGAGTGCAGTTCTGTGTTAGGGGGCTTCCAGTGCCCCAAGCAATGCCAGGCTGTAGTCACACCTCTGTTGTCAGCGTCCATTTCTGTTCCTTTCTACCCGTCCTTATGTTTTTGCAGTGCAGGAAGCACTTAGCTGGAGGGTTTCAGTCATAACATTACGGTTTATGTCCCCCATTCAATTCCTCTGGTGAGGAGAAACACGGCCTTTTCGTTTTATGACACCTAAATGCATTTTCTTAATGGCTTATTTTCTTGAGCATTCTAATAATTCTTCTGATGGTGGCTCGCAAACCCCTTGGTGATACAGAAATTACAGCAGGAGGAATGAAAGCTGGGCCATCCTTCTCTTCCCCATTTTGGTTGATATCAGAAGCTGCAATCCTAAAAGGAAGAGAGCAAATATTTTCCAGTTTGGAATCCATCAAAGTATTTCCCTGAGCATCAGAAGGTAATTGGTTCCTGAGCTCTCGTGGTACACGTGGGAACTGGCCCCAGAGCTCTCGGATAGACCTGAGCTTCTTCGTGGCTAGCTTTCGATATGAGGCTTAGTATGACTTGGTCTGAACAAAAATAGCTGTACTTAAAAACAAACCTTCAAGGCAGAATCACCTTCAGCTATTGGAGCACAGGCCTTGGACGGTTAGCCCAGTGGCCTGTCGGGGCTGGGGTACCAATGTCCACTTAGTGAGCAGGATGGGTTTGGAATGCTCTGTTCCTGGATATGACTCACTCTGAAGGGCAGCAACTCAGTCTGGCCTCTGTCCCAGTCACACAAAGGTGTGTTGACTCTCGCTGATTATTCCTGTACCTCTCTGTCAGCTCCCAGGTCCCAGCCTGTCACAGGGGCCACAGGCTAGAGTCCAATAGCCCTACCCAACACCTATGTAATGGTTGGGTGTAGCAGGCTCAGTGGGGAAAACTGATCCTAGGATATACAGAGGATCAAGGGCTCTACTGTTAGCTACTTCCTGTTAGTGCACCACCTCTGACCTTCTAGAACAGTTGTACTGTGTGATGCAGGTTCCTCTTGGTGGGGGCTCATGGCTACAGTGTCTACTAACCAGTGTCTCATTAGGGACTCTCAAAGAATGGTTCCACAAAGATTGTCACCATTCGAGGGGTCCTGATATGACTTACTTAAAGCAAAACAGTCTGTGAGTCCATATTCCTCTACTTCCTATGACGGTCCATTCATGTCCTGAGAAATGGTCATAACTACCTTGAGTTGGTATGAAGCAGAGTCAGTGTGGGTCTGGTTTAGTCAAAGGTACATAGTGGATTCTTGGTGCCTCTGTGTTCCCATCAGTGAATGGAGATGCTATTGTCTGTACCCAAGGTCTGCAGGTACAACAGCCAGAAATGTGTGCAGAGGTCAGAACCTGGACCTAGTTGGGGTCATGGCACTGCAGGGGTCATCCTGTGCTCACCCTAGTCACCATCAACACTGACCTTGCTCTGTGGGTGTGGCTCTTCTGTATTGCATGTACCGAAACTGAGGGAGCGTTTGCTGACTCTGCCCCAGTGAAAGAGCCCCTAGATCCTCTAAGTGCACCATGCTCAATCCACAGCCTAGGGACAGAAGGCCAGACTATGGCCCTCTCCTCCTCTGGGAGCAGACATCTTTGTTAGAGTCAAGATTCAAAGGCTAACTGCTTCTCTGAGGAACTAGGAATAAGAAGGGGAACTTGGCAAGCAAATTACTCTTAATTTGTCTTATAGGAGAGCAGGCAGGGATCTAAGACTTACTGGTGCCCTGACTCAGGACCTGCTGGCCACTGGCCTGGCTCCTCAGGATGTGCAAGAGCCTTGTTCCCTTTCTACGTCACAACAGACTACCACATTTTGTAAAGTTTGTGTTTGCATGTGATGGTGTGTTCAGGCTTAAAAACAACTTTGTTCTTTACTCCCCTTAACTTTCCTGTGTTCCTCAGGTGGAGAGATCGGAAGCACTGGCAGAGCATACATCATAGCTAATGTTTGTAGGTTTTACCTACAGGGAGTTTGACTTGGCATTGGGTTGAAGATACTACATTTCCATGATAAGGAAATACTCAACACAATGAAAGATAAGGCCAATCGCTATGATTTTCCATCCTCGAATGTAGGCCATAGTAGAATGATTTATTCGCTCATTCCAAAAATATCTGATCAAGAACTGAAGCATCTAGCATATGCAGAGCCCTGAGCANTGAGGGAGGGGGTCATAGGAAAAGGGGAGAAGAATCTAATGAGAAACAAGGTCTGCTGTTATGAAAATCCTTCCCAGGCCCAGGAGGGGAGGGTGGAGTCAGAACAACCAAATGGACACTTCTAATCCAGCCTAAGTTACTGTGCTTAGTGTGGCCTTATGCCACTGTTTCCTGCTCAGCTAGGGAGAAAGAGCCAGAAACACAGAAATCATGCTTCGCTTAGGCTGCTAGAACCAGTGTGTGTGTGTGTGTGTATGTGTGTGTGTGGTGTGTGG
>LZPO01055468.1:18163-33012 GCA_001675575.1 Neotoma lepida | reverse complement strand
GTGTATGTGTGGTGTGTGTATGTGGTGTATGTATGTGGTATGTGTGTGTGTGTGTGTGTGGTGTGCATATGCCCATACTCATGCGTTTGTGTGTGTGCTTTGCCTATACATGCATGTGTGCATATGTGCATATCTACATATACACACATGCTTCTGCACCGCTTCATCCTTGCCCCTATATCCAGCCTCCAATGCCTCTCACTTTATCTGTTAAACGGCCTTCCCTTGAGCTCTCTGCTTCTGCTCTCAGCCAGAGTGGCCTCAGGGGAGCACAAGTTTACAGCTATTGCAAGGATAGCCATTTACTCTGGAAACAAAGGCAGAACTCTCCAGCATGCTTCTCCCATTGTACCCACTTGCATCTCCAGTAATAGTCTCCTTCCTCTTAAGTATCCCCCCAAAAACCCCCAACACACAAAATCACGGTGTTGCTGATGCGGAAATGAAGAGATGGGTTATGGCTGTGTGCTCTCTGGGCCAGGAGCCTGTAAGTGGCTGCCCTTTTACTGAAGGGATTCATGGGGTTGAGATAAAAGAAGGTGTTAAAGGAAATGGTCTCTCAAGGGTGGGATCCTCATGGTGGGAGCAGCCTGAGGCCCAGGTAGAATAATGAACCCTTGCTTGGGATACTGGAGAAGGATGAAGATGCTCCCCAAAGAAGNACCCAAACACAGGCAAGGCATGCAGTAAACCAGAGATGACGTGGCCCTGGGCTCCTCTCCACCCTTTCTCCTTTGAATTCTTTGTTACCTGCCTCTTTGGGTGAACATAGCTGGGGCCAAAGGTAGCTTTTTTTTTTCTTTCTATGTCTATTAGTTACTTTTGTGTTTTTGTAACCAAATGCCTCACAGAAAAATCTTAAGGGAGGATTGTTTGGGCTCACAGTTTCCAAGCAATTTCAGTCTACTGTGTTGGAGATGTCAAAGTGGAGTGGCTCCATCTGAGACTGCAGGAGAATGAAGCAGCTGTTAATATCATGCTGGACCAGGAAGCAGAGGGACCAGAAGGGAGGCAGTGATGGCCACAACCTGCAAAGCCTGACCCTAGTGACCTACTTCTGCCAATGAGGACCCACCTTTTAAAGGCTTCATAGCCATCAAAATAGAGCTCCAATCTAGAGATGGAGTGCTCAAAACATGAACCCAGGATGGCCATTTCAGTCTCAAACCATGGGACTGTAACAGAGTAGCTTATGCTGGGTCATTTATAAACAAAAAGAAATTCACTCTCACAATTCCAAAGGCCAGGGAGACTGTGACCAAGGTGTCAGTGTCAGGGGAGAGCCTTCTTGCCATGTCACCACACCGTAAGGGAAGATCAACACGGTGATTCCAAGCAAGGTGAGAGCAAGCTTGGGTCCCCATCCCGGGGAAGCCACATCATGGGGCCCCATTCACATGACTTCATCTTACTTTGAAGTCCCATCCCGACATATAAACTTGGAGACTAAGGTTCCAATACACAAACCTGGAGATACAGTGGAACCTCTGCAGAGGCAGTGGATGGCATCAGGGCACACAAATGCTTAGCAGGAGGAAGAAGCAGACCATTCCAGGTAGATGAAAAATCAGTTGCTCTAAACTGTTTTGTGTGTCTTGGCTTGCTATAGTTCTTTTCATTCAATTGTCTAAAGCATGCTATTGCTTTGTGATCCAGGCTGTCCTTGAACTCACAACAGTTCTCCTGTCTTAACTTCCCTGGTGTAGGTCTGAGCTTCCATGCTTAGCTTGTACTTTAGAAGATCGAGGATCTTCTGACTGTTTTCCCAGCATCTGTGAGCCATGTTCCCATGATTCTTCTAGAGTAAATCCCACTGCTCTGTTCACAGAACTATTTCTTTTTTTTAATTAATTGATTATTTTCATTTATTTTACATCCCGACTGCAGTTTCCCCTCCCTCCTCTCCTCCCATTCCCTTCCCCTGCCTCCCCTCTGCCCCCCTCCCCATCCACTCCTCCTCTGTGTCTGTTCAGAAAGGGGAAGGCCTCCCATGGGTGTCAACAAAGCATGACATATCAAGTTGAGGCAGGGCTAAGCTCCTCCCTTTGTATTAAGGCTGCGTGAGGCAACCCAGTATGGGGAATAGGTTCCCAAAAGCCAGCTCAAGGGTTAAGGATGCACCCTGATCCCACTGCTCAGAGTCCCACAAATAGACGAAGCTATACAACTGTCACACATGTATAGAGTCCCATGAAGGTTCCCTAGCTGACAGTCCACAGTCTGTGAGCTCCTATGAGCCTAGGTTAGTTGTTTCTGTTGGTTCCCTTGTGATAGCCTTGACCCCCCAACTCGTACAATCCTTCCTCCATCTTTTCAAAAGGATTCCTGGAGCTCCGCCCAGTGCTTGGCTGTGGATCTTCATATTTGTTTCCATCAGTTAGTGGATGAAGGTTCTCTGATGACAATGAGGATAGTCACCAATCTGATTACAGGAGACGGCCGGTGTAGGCATCCTCTCCACTATTGCTAGAAGTCTTAGCTGGGGTCATCCTCGTGGATTCCTGGGAGTTTCCCTGACACTAGCTTTCTCTCTAAACCCAAAATGTATTCCTGCATCAAGATATCTCTTTCGTTACCCTCCCCCACCATCTTGCCCCCAATCTGCCCAACCTGATCCTTCATGTTCCCATTCCCCGACCCTCACCCCCAGTTTATGCAGGAGATCTCTTCCATTTCCCCTTCCCAGGGAAATCCATGGGTCCCTCTTTGGGCCCTCTGTGTTACCTAGCCTCTCTCATAGAGCTATTTCTGAAGTAGGACACCTCCATCCTGGAACAGGTTTTCCCTCCACAATAACCAGGGCTCATCTCGGACTCATGACGTCCACATGTGTACTGATGGGGTTTCCCACTCCATTAAGTCATACAGCCATCTTCTGCGATGAGCTCAGTAGTTCATACAGAGCCCAGTGGGATTCTGGCCCAAGCTCCAGCCTTATTTTCTATTATAGCACTGAGCAATTGTAAGCTGATTGCGGAGTGCTTGGGCTATTAATGTCAAACTCCAGCTATCAATAGGAAAAGACTTGCCTGTCAGCTTTCCCTCTGCCTGGAGTTAGAGATGGCAAGAAAAGGAGAATGGAGGAGGGGGTGTCAAGCCCCTGTCCNCAGCTGCTGCCAAGGCAGCTCCAGACCTCTCATGAATTTAAAATCTCTCCCTGGCCAGTGAGTTTGGGTTTCAGTGTTCCAAGTTGATTTTCCCAGCAGGAGAATAAGACATAAATAGCCCAATGTGTTTGCGCTCCACAGGGGATTTCACCTAGGAACTGGGACACCCCAGGAAGCCACCCACCTCCTAACGTGAAAAACCTGCCCCTTCCCTAGTGGGTGGGAAGACCACTGGAGTGTGCCCAGGCTCTGGGACAACAATGGCAGATTAGTATTCCCTACAAACCTCCTGGCCGCACTGACTGAAGTAGATCAGTGCTTCCAATCTTGCCTCTCCAGTAAGAAAAAAGGTAAATGTGCAAGGTACCATGTCATTCCCACTGACATCTAAACCCCTGCAGCTGTCACTGAGAGATTCCCAAGGCTTCCTGCTCATACAGAGGGATGCCAGCTCCTTCTGTCTTCTGAGTGACCAAGGTCTCTAGAAAGAAGACAGTTACCTGGTGTGGTTCCCCGTAAGGAGTCTCATGCTCCAGACAATGCGACTTGACCTCTANATGCAAGTAGGGCTACCAGACCCATGTCCCCAAGCACCAGCTGTAGGAGCCAGAGATGGTGATCCCACTGTGCATCCAGCCCTCTGCAAAGTTCCCCTAGATTCTGGTAACTGCTCTTTTCTGGCTTCTTCAGACCTAGGCTTAGGAAGAACTCTGCCATCCCTAGGCCCTGAGGTCTGCTGCTCTCTTGAGTTCCTCTCTTACTGTGGTGCCTTTGACTCTGGCCACATATTGGTCCTTTAGTGACCCTGTGAACTGTGGTCCATGCTTCCATGTAAGGCCTTGGCTCTGGAGACCCATCTAGGTTGGGTCAGTATGACCTAAAAGGTTGGGTTTCCACAGACCCCAAGAAGGCTCCTTCTGCCTCAGAATCAGATCCCTGCCTCAAAGCCCATCTNCAGGGTGGAGGACAGAAAGGGAAGGGAGCAGTGGCTATTCATGGAAACTACTATTGAAGAGACTTCCTCACATGAGGGCAGAGGTAGGAGCATGCCATGCCGCGGCCTCTCCAGCGAGAAGGTGTTCCCTTTCCTTCCCTGGGAAAAGGCTGGCTCCTGGACCCTATCCCATCATTAAGAAATGCATAGACACTGGAGTCACTTTCTAAAAACCAATTTTAGAGGTCTCCCCCACCGAATTCCAAAGCCTGTTTCGTCAGAAGCAACCACAATTTCTTCTTAATTATTAGGAAGGCAAAGGAAGGGACAAGTACAGCCCAAACCTGAAGTTGTTTGAAAATCAAAGAGCTGAGTTGAAAATAGAGAGTTGCTCTCTGCCTAGCTGTAATTTNGGTTTGGAAAATGAGAAATAATAAAATCAATTTCATCTACATGGGTCAGGCGCTCCCNCTGGCCATTTCTCAGCTCTCCCGGGTATGAAGAAAGTGAGCTTTCTTCATTGTCCTCACCTTCTCTGCCTTCCCTGAGATGAGGCATCTGCTCTACTGCTGATGCCTAGCCCTCAGCCGACACTTCATCTCAGAAAGCACAGCCTCGCCAGTTCTGATGGGATCCTTTGGTGACAATCACATGCAGAAATGCAATCACTGAGTTGATTCCTGAATTCACCATCAATTTCTCCCATTTGCGGTTAATTTTATTTGGTTGCTGTGGCTGGGCAGAACTCTGCTGAAGGGATGAGCAGATCTTCAGTGGAACTTAGCTCCTTTTGGCAGCAGTGGCAGGAAAGGNGTGTTTGNACAAATCATCCTGGCTCAGTCGTACTTCACGTGGGCGTGTGGGAAAGGCTGCTGACCTTGGTCCTTTCCACATTCCGCCACATGATCTAGGGTCAACGTGCACAGAAGTCAGTCCCTCAGAAATCTCTCCAAGGTGAAGTTCCTCTGCTTATGCTGCAGTTTTGTTCTTTCTTAGGAAGNTGGGTGTCACGCTTGGTTGATANGAGCCTAAGNGTCCCCTGCTCTGTGTCCTGAAATTTCAGGAAAAGCAAGAACTGTGATTGTGTCTTCCGACTTAATTACATTGGATTTGACAGTACCTGTCATGTAAAGAGGAGAAGAGAGCCCAGGCCATTCAGGTTGACTTGAGAGGGTCCTTCTGGCAGGACATGTCTTCATTCCACACTTGGGGAAAAATTCTCNCATGCTGGGTCTACAGCTGGTGTGAGTTAAAATGTGTCCCCCAAAATGTGGGTTGAATTTCNACCCACATTATATACAAATGTGGTCNGATTTAGANACTGGGTCTGGCTGGGTCTTTATAGAAGTAACCAGATCANGGTGAGGTTAAGTCTGGGGCCCCAGTCCAATGGCAGTGTTCTTGTTGGGAGAGATTGATTTGAACCTCNTGACTCTTGAGGAGGACTCTCCATTTTAATGAGGCAATGACTGGGTGCTGTTGCCACAGTCCTAGAACATCACAAAGGCAAAAGCCTCTANAAGAAGGAAGGATTTTTTTCCNTGTTCANAAGGGGTANGGCTCTGCTGACAGCTTGGTCTCACCCACACTNCGCTTCAGAGCCATGAGAGAATTAAATACCTGCTGTTTTAAAGCATTCAGTTAATATTATTTTGTCACAGTGCCTTGGAGCACTATAGGAGGGCCCTACTACCTCCTTCTGAACAGGGTAGGACTTCAGAAAAGTTCCCTAAACCTCACCACAATTAGCCAAACATCAGATTCTTAGGCAGGAGGGAGCAGGAGAGAACTAACCTAGCAGACATANACACGCTTATTGCATANACCCAGTACACAGGGATACACGCCAGCCCCTCCTCCACTCTNGTTCTTCTTGAGTCCACCTCAAGTCCTTCATCTTCTTGTTCCCTGNCCCATGAGCTTCTTAACTCTGTTCTCTACTCTGACAAAGCCTTANTGGAGGGCTTAGGTTGTAGTCACTGCCATCCCTCCACTCACATGGTTGGACAGACGATGCTGAAAATGTCCCAGACCAGAGGAGATGGTGCCAACATTTACTGCTAGCTTAGATCCTCCGAAGGAGACCTCAAACCTCTCCTGNATCCTGGTCCCAAGGCCTTGTTCCTGCCAGACTTAGCGGCAGCCTTAGCTACTTCCTCCCTTGCTGGCACTGCCCAGGGGCTGCCACCTCTGCTGTGCCTCTGCCCTCCTTCCCAGCCTCTTTAATGAAGTGTCTGAATCTCAGGGTCCCATGTCCTTCTCTAGCTCCTGTTCCANTGCTGTCCTAAGCCCCTTGAAGAACTGGTTCCTTCTGCCAACTCTGGTCTACATCTTTAAAAGGATCTGATTCACTCAGATTGTCCCAAAGCCTGTGCTGTCCCTGTTCCCTCCCCTTGGCCTCATTCACCTCCAATACACTCTCATGCAGCCCATTTAGCCCATTTCACCCTTCCAAGGTTCACTCTGCATCCCACAGAAGCCCCACCCTCACTAAAAGACTCCCTCCCCTCCCCCAGCATTACAGGCAGTGCCGCTGGAGCTTCATACCACTAGTTCCNGCTCNCATTTCCCTGTGAGGCCTCTGAGAGCTTGCTACAAGCCTCACTGGCTCCCAGAAGTTCTGCTTTTCCTAGCTCCCCNTGGCCACGCTTACTCCTCCCTCTGCCTTCCTTTCTGCTCTCTTTGCTCGATGCTCTATCCACAGCCACCTCCTTAAGAGCTCAGGCTTCTGAGGGAACCTTGTTATCCCTGCCATTATTCTTCTAAAAATTCCTTAAACCAGGCCTGGGCCAGCACTTGGAGATCTTAGTATCAGGAATTCAGGAATTAACTACATAGAGAGTTCAAAACCAACCTGGCCTGCTTGAGATCCTGTCTCAAAAAAATGAAAACCAAACCCCCAAACAACCCTCAGTAATGATGATGATGAAATCCGAAGCCCATGCTTCTCTGTCTTCCTACAAATCAGAGCCTCTTGTCTCAGGCAGGATGAAAGGAAAAGGTTGGCGAGGCAAGGCAGCCCATCTCTACTATGTGGATCAACCTGCCCATTGAAGACTGTAAACACCTGCCCATGTAGCTCACAGCTTTATTCCACATCAGTCTTCAAAGTGAAGCTTTAAAAGGCACATGGTACAAAGCAAATGGATTTAGTTGGGGAGCTCAGGGACTCTGCAAAGTGGGCTCCGCTCCATGTTTGCAGACAAGCCAGGCCAGGTTGAGTTCCCTGCAGGCTAGTGGAGGTTCATGGCTAATGCTCAAACTTGCAGTCTCTGGCTCTCCAGCGATGTGGAGTCTAAATCTCCACAGAGCGGCCCTGCAAGGGTGTGTCCCTGAGTCAGATCAATCCCTCATGCTCAGCGCTCTGCTCTTNTTTCCACAGCCAGCCCGGTGCTCCNTGATGGATATGCTACATCTAAAGTTCACTCCTCTCATTTTGCTAATGGATTTCCTCGTGTATCATGAGCCATCTTCTGTTGGCTAATGTCTGGCTAAGCAGTCCATCTTTCGAATGTATGTCAGCCACATCATTCTTTNTTCTTGATGCTGCCCCAACACAATGAAGCCAGCAGAGACACAACCTCCCTGTGTCTCCCAATGTAGCACATAAAAGCATGTTATAAATGAGCCCAAAGGCAGTACTCCACTGCCAGCTCTCAAAGCATGGCAGCCCCAGTTCCTTGTGCTCTCAAGAAGGTCTCCTGCCCAGAAGGACAGGGACCAAGTTTCCCTGGAAAATATTTTCTGTTTCCAGAGTGCTGGACTCTGGGATCACAGCAGACCCTGTAGCTCAGCACTTAGCCACCCATGCTGCCATGTGCTTTGCCCCAGAGGCTGATTAGTAAATAAAAGGAGAAACACAATGACTTCCACAGGGACCATGGGCACAAAGGTCCCAGCCAGGCACTCTTTACACATGTTCAAGGCAGCCATCCTCTTGTACATCCTGCAATCATTCTATTTTAACAGTGAAATATATGAGCCCAGTTTGANCCTCTTGACTGTTTTGATGTGTACAGATGGCTTAGTAGAAGCAATGAGAACAGACCTGCTGCTGTGGACCATCACAGAGTTCTGGTCCAGAACACCACCGTTCTTTTCAATTGTGGGTTAGTGTCGGTCTCTGCTTGAAGCTCAGAAATGGAGTCACAGCAGCCCAGGGTCACAACCTCTCACTGCTCCTGGCCCCTGCCCCGCTTTCCTGCTCTTCTGGTTTGCTCCTGGTCTCTCATTGCTGCTCCTCACTCTGCTCCCAGAGGCTGCTCTTATCCCACATCTTCGCAGCTCAGGAGAAACGCTCATCTACTAATTCCTTCAGTCGCTTATCACTCTCTCATTCTGTTGCTCTACAGACAGAAGGGAGAATACATGAATCTCTCAGAGTGAGTTCTGAACTATGAGAAGGTGTTTAGCCTTCCGAGTACCTACAAAGTCCAGGGACCCCTGAGTGGGCGGCTGGAGACTCCAGAGAGCTAATGGTGCACATTTGAGATGGATTCTTAGTCTGTAGGCAGAAGACCTCTGCCCATATAAAAGCAGCCAGGCAAAGAGGGACAGAATTCCGTCCCAACCGTCCTCTAATTCTAGTCGGGTCCTTCATACACTGGTGAGGTCCACCTACACTGGGGAGGACAATTGATAGACATACACAGTTGTGTCCACCAGCAGTGCAGTTTGATTAAATTCCTAGTGCCACATGTCTGACTCAGGTTGATGCATAAAATTAACTGNCATAGACCTCCATCCTAAGTATACTAGAATGGGAGATTTGGGTGCCTCGGGGACATGACTGGGCACCTGACATTCTGAAGCCACAGTGAACAATCCCTAAACCGCTTGGTAACTGTGAAGTGACACTCTGCTCATTTTATAAGGAGATGCTGCAGCTCCCTGGAGATGCACATGGAGTTAGGCTGACACCAGGCTCATTGCCCTCCACAGGCACCACACTAATTCTTGCGTAGAAAAATAAATATACTTCTGAAGTTGTATATTTCCTACACTTTCTTGATAAGTATTTTTAAAATCTCCGGTAGTGGGTAACTCTGCCAATGCAATAAGCTAAATCAAACCGAATTAAAAGTCCAAATTTAATGAGCAAGGCATTCCCCGGTGATCTCAGGAGAAACCACATGGAAGGTCTATGGACAGGAGTTTAAATACTCTATAAGCAAAGTTTTGAGGAGCTCTGTGGGAGGAGCCACTGCTTGGAGGGTTTTCTGAGGGTGGGGTTTGGAATGGGAGGAGTGGGGCCAAGTTCCCCGCTGAACATCTGGGTGTGATTTGGAACGCGGCCCCAGCTGGAGATTCCCAGCATCTCTGAAATAAAAATCTTACTTTCTATGAAAAAAAAAAAACTATGAAAAAAAAAAAGATTAACCTTTCAAAATCAAACCAAACCAGGACTATGGTTATGTCACTTACAGAGACATTAATTGCAATGTGATGACAAGTTCTGTATCACAGAACTCAGCAGTGGCCAGAGGTAGCTGCACTTCTCCTCCCTAGGGAAGGTGGTGGTCAGAGAGGCTTCACTAAGTTGCAAGGCTGCAGGGTAGAAGAGGCAGGGGTGGGGATGGAGTCCCTCTGAGAATTTGCTCAGATTCTTCACCATTTGCAAACACTACTTAGAAGACAATAAACCTGTCATTCAGAAACAATTCTCGTTGAACTGCGTTTTGGGAATAGGTAAATCATGCTTTCTTTACTATATCTCCTTTCATGCACTCACCTCTTAGTTTTGGGNATACCTTCACTATATCCCAATTCCAAGAGTGNTGGCTTGAGGACCCCACTTCTCTGCACCTTCAACATGCCCATCACACATCACCAGCTGGCTTTCCAAAGAGGCACTCCCATGATTCCTGAGCAGCCTGAGCCTCCTTAGTCTCCAAGGCCCCTCTCTGCCATCAAGGACCTGAGTATTTTGACCCATACTCAGAGTGACCATCCTGAGGGACATGTCTGTAAAGAGGGAGTAAAGGATGGGTACTGGTGTAGTTGGAATGTGGAAAGCTGGGCAGAAAGACACAATCCAAGGTCTTACTTCAATAATCACTGAGCATAGGACAACACACGTGCTTTAAACATATTAGGGAGCCAGGTGTGATGTCTCAGGCCTGTAACTCCAGCACATTGAAGGATGAAGTAAACGGGTTGCCGTGAGTTGAACATTATCCTAGACCACATAATAAGTTCTAGGGCAGCCTGGGCTAAAGAGTAAGAGCCTTTCTCAAAAAAGCAAAACAAAGCAAACAAAACCAGTTTTACTGGATTCATATAGGGCCTTTTGGAGATCTAAGCTACACCTTGAACTCATGGGAAACACTTCTAGTAGAGAGAGATTGCTCCAGGGACCAGAAGAGACAGAGATTGAAGGTGCTTATGCGAAGAGTGTGGGTGTGCAGGGGATGGTAGAGTGTACAGAGACCCAGACACTGCATTGGCCCAGCTGCTGGTCAAGGCCCAGCTGCCCAACGCTAAGCCGGAGGCGGCAGAGGCAGGGTCTGTCCNCTGCATGCTTGAGCTGTTCACATGGATCTGGAGGAGTGAGGAGTCTTTCCCTATTGTGCTTTCAGAGACCCCCCTGGGGCAACAGCAAGTCAGCCCTGGGGGAGAATTTACGCTATAGGAGTGGGCAGATGTGGTGGGAAGTCAGCTTTCCCTTCCCCTCCATCATCCAAGCTGGTTGTTAGACTTAGTGGCTACTATCTTTCCCTAACAGAAAACACCCGTGCTGATGCACCACAGCACTGCCCCTTTATCTCTGCTCTTGGACTCTGTGCCTTTATGAAGGTCTTCCCTTCTTCGAAGATCAGAAGAAATTAGGTCATATATTTGTTCTCTCAATTTCCAGATGGCGACTTACATCATTTAAAGAGAAAGGTGGCCGAGCCCCAGGGCCACTGGATGACTTAAGTTAGGGACACAGCCAACTCAGATCTTCCAAGCTGTGTACCACACTGCTAATATGAATGCTGGTATTCAGCCTTGTCTCTGTGGGAGTCTTGAAGGAGCTCCACATCCAGGGATGCTGTGAATGGGGAAGAGGCTCCAGCTGCTGTCCTGGAGCTGCAAGGAAGCCAGCCAGGGCTACTATGGTGCTTGGATGCCNCTTCTTACACTCCCGATGAATCCTTTGTTTCCAAAGACAGAATAGGAAATAGGAAGTGGGGGTGGGGTGCAAAATCAAGAGCTGGTAAGCCTGGGGAAAATCTTCACTCAAGATCTTATTCCCAGGAGGCCCACAGAGAATAGCCACCTAGGGAGCATTTTAATACCCTGCTCCTCCAGCAAATGCAAGCAAAGGGGAATCTCTTGCCAGACAAAAGCTCTTGCTCTCCTGGGCGATTCAAGATTGAATATTTAAGGAGATAGAGCTTCCTGTTCCCTATAAGTACAATGCAAATGAAAGGATCAGGTTTACAAATGGGGGTGACTCGGCCTTCCCTCAGTGTGNTCCTTCCACAGCATCTTCAGTGCCTCTAGCTTCCCACACCATGCTGGGTAGCCCTGGGCCTTGACCTTNCCAAGGTTATGCATATCTGACTTGACTTTACATTCCTCTTCTAAAATCCTGGGCAAGATTCCTTCTTGTATCCCAATGGCTACACCCAACAACCCNATTCAGCTAGAGGAAACCCAATCTAGATCTGCTGTCACCCTAATNACCTAATTCCACAACGACAGTTAGAGTTACCTCTTCAGGGAGTGGGATGATAAGAGTCAGAGGCAGAAATTGGCTAGGCAGTTTAGGACAAAAAGACCTTGAGGAAAAATAACGAATTTCTCTCTTGACCTAAAAGTCCCAACTGTCCTGGGGCCTCTTGGCAGCTTNATCCCCAGGAGAGGTTAGAGGGATCCCAGGAGTGTTTGNGGCTCTGCTCTGTGGTCTGACTCCTAAATGATTGGAGGGTTGCTTCTTCAGAGGGTGCAATGTTAGAGTAGCAGCGAAGGCCCATTCAGAAACAACTCTTTGTGGGCAGGAGAGGAAACCTTCCAGCCTGGTGAGTGCCTGAGAGTCCAGTTAGACAGAGTCAAGAGACTACCCAAGCGNAGGTGGGCTCATCTTAAGTCTTGATAGAGATAGGCAGAACAAGGCTTCCTTTAATGTGACATTGACTTTTTCTTCTCAGACTTCCTGTCCACTAGTGCAGTCCCTTGAAAGTTGAGTAGCCACAGGGGTCAGCTGGCTCTGCCTGCCTTGCTACATCCTAACTAAGAGAGGTGCAACTTTTCCTGTTAATTCTTTTTTCTTTTGCATGCTTGCTGGGAGCTAAGAATGCTTTTCCTGAAACTTCAGACTTCCTACTCTTTCTCTAAAGCCACCTTCCTGCTAGGTGGCTTGTCCACACGGTGTCTGACCTCCATGCTGACTTAAACAGAATGGCTTTTCCCCTTCTTTCCTCCAGGCTCATCCTTCACACAGTTGCAGAGATTTATAGCTTATCTTCCCTTTGTTTTTTCTTTGAAATTTTAGTAAAACTGTCCTTAAGTTTAGAAAAAGANGCCCTCCTCGTGCCTCAGTTTCTTCTTCTGTAAGAGGGGGAATAATGATAATAAGCAGCCCACAGGACTGTGGTGAGTTTTGAGTGGACAGGTGCCTANAAGAATGACATGCAAGGGTTCCAGTGTTGACTGTGCCACCTCAGCACAACCTGGCAAAATTGAGAACTGGATAAACAACACCTCTCCTGTAGGACCTGGATAGGAGCCTTGTGGCCCAGCTCGAGGATGCCGAGGCTGAGCTCNTGTGTCCCAGTGGACAGAAATGTGCTACGATTTCTGAGGTTCTATGACCTCAGTTTCCTCCATTAAACTGTCACTCTGTCACTGAGGTTTACTTACAAGTTCATCCAGGCCTTAGAGGCCNTCTGCAGTTTCAAAGGCAAGCATCCCCTGGCTGGCATCCCCTCCTTTCCTGTGTCTCTTTCCTCCATAGTGAATCAAAAAGTGTTTGTCACAAAGTGTGTGAGGGAACAGCACAGGCCCAGCTGACATGGCCCAGGAGGAGGACAGAGTCAAGGATCTGGGACAGGAGCTGTGTGCGAGCTACCCCAATACTCTCTGCATTCCACTGATGCAGGGATTAGTACTCTTTTGATATTCTTCTATAAATCAATAACTTTGAATGTAAATGGATTGCCTAAATAGTAAAATGTGTGTCATCACCTATATCAAAAGCCATTAGCACTTGGCAAGACTAAAAGACAATAAATAATGAAGACATNTGTACGTTCTTGAGTGACTGAATTATGTATGCACACATAGATTATTTATCAGCCTTGGGTGTGTATATTGGTAATGACGATTAATATCAATGTTACATGATGCCACATCTTGTTTGTGTTTAGCACGGGCTCTATGTTGGGAGGAGGGGTAAGGAATGATGTGATGGGAGAGGAGACAGACAAGGGAGAGGAGAGTGTGCACTTGTCCTGGTAGACAAAGTCAGTCTGAGGAAGTAACATCTGNAGGTAGTGACATAAGAGAGACAAAGGCAGGATCTGGTGAGACACATGGACTAGGGAACCTGAGTGAAAAGCTGACAGCCGTTCACAAATGTCCCTTAGAATGATGGTTGTCAAAAGACACATGCAGAGTGCNCAGAGCACTAGCTCTTAAGTGCACTTCTTTCTACTGTGTGTGTTAAATGTCTTGAACNTTTAGGTTCTGTCCACAAACACACTGTTTGTGCTATGGGAGTGAATTCACAGAGACAAAGTGAGGCCAGGAGAGTAACNGTTTTACAGATGTGCTGTTGGTGACCTAACGGAGAAGGATTCAATGTTCTGAGCCTTGCAGCATAGCAAGGGGATGCTGAAGTGAAGGCCAGACCTTGGCTCCTCTGAAGGTCCTGGATGTTGAGATGAGACAGTCCTGTGCATGTGTGTATGTGTGTGTGTGTGTGTGTGTGTGTGTGTGTGTGTGTGTGCATATGTGCATGTGAAGACATAAGAACAGAGCCTTTTCAGTTATCACCAGTAGTAACCGGATTTTCTGTTTATTTTTCACGTAAAATCATTTCATAGTAGGTCATCAGAGGGTCTTGGATGACAGCCTCCCATGGAGGACTCAATAGCAGCACCCAGAAGGGATGGCTTTAGCGAATCCGTAGCCTAGGAGGAGAGTTGACTTGGGGCTTGANTGCAGCTTAAGCAAGTAACCTGCAGAGAAAGAAAGCCTTCTCACTCCACCTCCTTGCTCTAAGTGAGGACTGATATCCTTCATCCTGTTGGCAGAGGAGCAGGTCACAAGTGGCCTTCCTTACTGCTGCTGGGATAGTGACTAGAATTTCTGATATGGGAGGGCCATGTTCCTGCACATGTTCTCTTAGGCTATGATAAAAAAAAATTACATTTCCTGTTCTTTGAGATGGTCACTGGGCTCAGGAGTAGACATGTAGACCTCTGCAGTTAGACAAATGGAAGCCTGATGTGCTTGGACATGGCCCAAGCAGACAGGAGCCGACGTTTCTCAGGCTTGCTGAAGGAGCAAAAATGCTATGATCCCAAGGACTTACAGATGAGAGGATGAAAACTTCCACACTTATGGTAAAGCCATTCTTATGTTGCCTTTNACTACTCAGAGTGTTTGAGGGACTTAAAGAACTATGGATGGCTTCCCAAACCCTTCTACATACTTCTAGTTATACTTGAGGTGAAGTCAAGTCCTCAGTAAATAAAGAGTTGCATACTTGAGCCCAAGGCTGGTTGTGTCTGCCATGAGGACACCAGTAACCTCTGACGAGGCCATTGTTCCTAAAAGCTTAGAAGCCACTGTCAAGAATGGTATGTGATAGTAAGGAC
>LZPO01055467.1:49534-78992 GCA_001675575.1 Neotoma lepida | reverse complement strand
TGGAGGGGATATGCTTTAAAGTTTCAGATGTTCAAGCCAGCCCAGTGTGTTTCTCTTTTCCTGCTGCCTGCTATTCTAAATGTAGAACTCTTGGCTTCTCCTCCAGCACCATGTCTGCCTGTGTGGTGCCATGCTTCTGACCATGATGACAATGGGCTAAAGCTCTGAACTGCAAGCCAGCCCCAATTAAATGCTTTCCTTTATAAGAGTTTCTGTGGTCATAGTATCTCTTCACAGCAATAAAAATCTAACTAAGACAGAGTATCTTCCTTGTTTTGTGTGGTGTACACCAGGCTAGATGGCTCACAAGCTTCTGGGGATTCTCCTGTCTCCACTTCCTATTATCCATAAGAACATTGGGATAATAAATGCTTTGGGCTTTGGAGTCCGGCTGTTATTTGAGTTCTGGAGATCTAAAATGCAAGTCATCATACTTACTTGGCAAATGCTTTAACGCACTGAACCATCTCACCAGCCCTCTATGATAATTGTTACAAGATACTATCAGCAGTAGATCTAACAAATTGGTAACAAATAATAATTAGTTTTCACATTAAGTAATTAAATTGACACTTTTCTCACTCAAGTTTCTCCTTGAATGAAACATATTAAAAAGCTTTAGAGGAACTGGAGTGCTTAAGTTTAGTTTTATAGCTATGGCTCTGAATCTAAACTATATTTTCATTTAATTATTTAAAGTAGAATTTTATTCACATCTCTTTGATTATGATTTTTCTTTACTTAAATGCTTGCCTCCATGTTTCTCTTTTCTCTTTTTTCTTCATATTTAAATGATGATATATACCACAAACATAACACATCATATAAAATATATTTCAAGTTGAAATAATAATGATAGAAAAACTCATACATATCCATAATCCACATTTGCATGTAGACCATAGCTATTGATTTACATGAGTCATACCTGGTCATTCATGATTGCATTCTATATATCTCAAAATAAATCTATAATCCAATTTACTAGTTTACCATATTATTGCAATAACAGAACACCATAGCCTTGACAGCTTAAATAGCAAATATTTATTGTCTTACAGT
Organism: Neotoma lepida; assembly: GCA_001675575.1. NCBI lineage: Eukaryota > Metazoa > Chordata > Mammalia > Rodentia > Cricetidae > Neotoma > Neotoma lepida. The sequence goes on along the minus strand of LZPO01055467.1, from coordinate 77,930 downwards.
TCTGGAGCTGGAAGTCTGAGATAAAGGGTTTTTGTTGTTGTTGTTGTTGTTGTTGTTTATTTCTTTGGTTGGTTGGTTTTGCTTTTTCTTTAGAAAGTTTTTTCCTTGGCTTGCAAATAGCTGCCTTTTCATGGGTTCACATGGTCATCTCTTTGTAGTTGCATGTCTGATAGTTATTCAGTTCTTTTTTTATAAGGACAGTAGATTTAAGATTACACTGACAACTCCATTTGAGCCTAATCATCTCTTCAAAAGACCTGTGCTGTTTGACACAAACTAGAGCCATCTAGGGAAAGGAAACCTCAATTGAAAAAAAATGTCTCCACCAGATTGGCCTGTGTGCAGGTCTGTGGTGCATTTTGTTGATTAATGATTGATGTAGAGGGTCCAATCCTCTTTGGGTGGGTGCTACACCTGGGCTGGTGGTCCTGGGTTGTATAAAAAAGCAGACTGAGCAAGTCATGGGGAGCAAGCCAGTAAGCAGCACTCCCCTCCATGGCCTCTGCATCATTTACTGCCTCCAGGTTCCTGCCTCAACTTCCCATCATGATGGACTATAAGCTGTAAGATGAATTAAATCTTTCTTGCCTCAAGTAGGTTTTAGTCATAGTGTTTATCAAAGCAATCAAGAGCAAACCAGAACAAGATCCATCTTTAAATGCAACCACATTCTACGGAACTGGGATTTGGAACCTCAGTGTATGAATTTTGATGGGACACAATCTAATAAACATTGACTTTTGTGTGTCAATCTTTCCTTGGCTTATATGTATATACTTAAATATGACTCAAGTTTCTTAATTTTTGAGATGTGCATCAGTGCAATCATCACTGTATTCCACTGAATGTACATCTGTCATTTTAAGTTATACTTGTAAGATGCACCATTGATTTTTAACCTTATTATACTATGTTCATTATATGAATATAGCACAGTTTATTCATGTATTCTATATTCTAGTATTGGCAATCTTTGGTTGTATATAGTTTTTTATATGAACACATGTTTTATTCTCAGCATTTTGAAGAATTTCTCTAAGATCTTCATATATTGGTGACAGTGCTCACAGAATTTGTAAATGGTAAATTTTACTCAGAATGTCCTTTGATTTCTGGTCCCATTTTAATTTTTTCAACCCAATCGTAGAGTCTACCAGTTTCTTCCCACTATATAATCTCTTCAATGTTTCTTTCATGAAACTGATTTTTTAGCTGAAGGCATGGCCACGCAGAATAGAGATTGTTATTATTTATTTTAAAATTAATTTAAAAATTTTAAATTGATATGGGACTCAAATGATGGCTTAGTGGTCAAGACCACTTGTGGCTCTTGTGAGGACCTGGATTCAGTTCCCATCACCCATGTGGTGGCTCACACATGCTTGTTACAACAGTTTCAGAGGATTCAATGCCTTGTTTTGACCTTCATGAGCACTTCATACACATGATATATATATAAAATACATATATAAAATAAAAATAATTAAATTCAATGAAAAATAAATATAATAAAATGGGCTTATCTATGGTATTTTCATACATGTAAATCACACACTTTTCCCATTCAATATTTCATTTCCCACTCTTGGCTTCTCCACTCCCTGCTGAATGGGCACTTATTCTCAGCTGGCCTGCTGAAATGAAAGGAAGAATGCTCAGTGAGCATTTGGGGAGGGAAGCTTAGGAAAACCTGACCAGCACAAGATTGTTCTTCCCTTCCTACTAACTGAAATGTAAGTTAGTAGAGACCCAGCAGCCACTCTGACATTTGAAGATAGAAGAAAAGAGTAGGACACAGGAGAAGAACAAGGGATTCTGGTTCCCTAAAGTCACTGTCAATTTTCATATTAATTCTAAGCTTCCAAATTTTAGACTACAATGTGAGAGAATAAATCCTTGTATATTTAAGCTACTATTTTTCGGTTTCTGAACTTATAATGAAAGAAAATTCCTAACTAAATCTACTTTCAAATTTCACTTGATAATCTGTATCTGATATCTGAGCACATAAAAAATGCTTTGAGTTTTCAGTTTATCTCTCAGGCTTAACAATTTCTAGATATCTCAGAGAAAAGCTTTATTTCAAAATGTCAATTGCTCCCCCAAGGAATAAGAGATCCTTGATATGCATATTTGATAGTCCTGAAGAAACCATAGCAGCAACTCCCCATCTAACTAGAAGCCTCTGCTATTAACAAGTATTTATATGCAAAGAAGGATTAAAGAGGATGATATAATTATTATCTGAGAAGTTGTGATTAATCTTACTGCACACGTTTCCCATCTGCTTATATCTTCTTCCCAGTCCCTCCCCTTGAGTCCACTTATAATTAACTGCTATCATTAATTTTTGAATCATTTTATAGCTTTGAAAATATTATTCCTATGCAATATATTATTAGTTTTACTTGTTTTTGAATCTATAAGATTATGGCTTACTGTATTTTATCTTTTGTGATCTAGTTTTTTCCCCTCTCAAATTTAGTTTTGCAAGATTCATCCATGATTTAATGAGTTGCTGAAAGTATGATTTAGGCTATAATTAGCTGTCATAATAGATAAACTTCCAAATTTCAATATTGCAACTCAATAGTTTCTCTTCTGTGTAAAGTTTAAAATGAATGCTGTAATAGCAGATGGTTCTTATCCAAATAGTGAGTCAGAAACTTATCATGTTTTCATTTTGTCCTCTGCTGTCTTTAATATATGGCTTCCCATACTGTCACTCCTACCTACTCCCAAGCTGCAAGAAGAACCTTTGATGGTTTGTATAGGAAGTTTCAAAGGGTCAGAGGTGGAATTGACTTACATTCTCTTAGTTACATGGTGTGATGGTATGTTATCAGATCTCCCTCCAGTAGAGAGACATCATTGGAAGAACTACAGTGACATAATAGCCTCCAGCTGTGGTATCACCAGGCCCTATTAAGTATTTACATTGAGGCCAAGATTTTCCCCACCAGTGACCACTCAGTGAGCACAGCAAATACACTATGGCCTAGGCGCTTCTACCTCGCAAAGCACTTGGCCAAGGGCAAAATTTGTGCCAGAACTGAACACTGAGGTGGCCTAAGCTTTTTCAGAGTCTGAAGTTTTCCACACTCATTTTTCTTTTGCTTGCTATTCTCTCAGGGAGGAGGTCACACTAACATTGCAGTCTCAGAGCTCTCCCCTCATTTACCCCTGCTCCCTCCAACCTTTGTTGTTCACAGGACTTAACCTCAAATCTCTCCTAGTTCTGACTCTATCCAAACATACAATGAGGATCACACAATATTTCTGTATTTATACAAGGGGGCTGGGAAGTGTTTAGTTGTACAATCAGGAAGAACAGGAACTAGGTACAGTGAAACACCAACCACCTGACATTATTTAGCTCATTTACTTTTATTGATAGATGATTGTTCCTTTGTCTATTTTATTCATACTGTGTTAGTGGACATTTTAACTAAGCAAGCAGAGGAGAGTAACCTCAGTATAGACCCTGTCTCTTATACACATCTAGATGTGTATAAGAGACAGATTTTATTCATACTGTGTTAGTGGACATTTTAACTAAGCAAGCAGAGGAGAGTAACCTCAGTATAGACCAATGTGTAATGGCATGTGATGATGGGCCATTGAGTAATAACATGTGATGCTTTCCCTGCTCTTCTCTCTGCAACTTACGGCAAAGAATGTGGAATACAAGGTGCTTATCAAAGTAGATCCATTGTTTCACCTCAACCCCTAGATCATTACAATCCCTTGAATTCAAATTAATAGAAATGTGAATTTATTTTTTTAGCTCTGGATAAGAGAAAATCCTTGGACTAAATATGATATTCAACTTGTAAAATACACAAGACCCTTTAGCCTGTGGAAACTGAATCAAACCACTTTAATAACTGACAGTAGTTGGAGAGGCAGAGTCATAGTCATGTTTCATAACAATATTTGAAGCTGAATCAAGGACTAATTGTGTATGTGACTGGGTTCCCATAAGGGTATATAGCCTAGTAATATTGTAGCTTTGTTAGTTTGTGTAAAAACAACAGTAAAATGTCGTAATGATGCCTTCCTTATACCGTATCCCTGACATTGACACAGGGCTATATTATTATTAAACTCAGCAAGAAAGGAAGGATTGAGTACACAGTTTCAAACAGTAATTGAAAAATGCCAGAACCATTCTATGTTTTTCTCTCAATATTTGAGACCCTTCATTGGCTCCTTAAAATGTTTCTGTGAGCTTAGAGCAAGTTAACTTACCAAGTTATATATCAAGGGACATCAAGATTTTTAACCATAAAAATCATGTGTTCATTCACTCTATCAACACTTATTGAGCACTTTCTCCATGTCAAGTACTCTGATGGGCAATACAAGAACATTATAAGGGTTATAATCTTTTTTCTAATAACCTATAATTCAGTTACTACATTTTATGGCACATGTATAATCAAAAGACAATTCTGTGAAATTGTCACAACTTATGAGCCAGTCCTGACTGTGAGGTGGATATCTGAGAGTAGAAATTGAGAAGTCTGTAAGCTACTTCTAGCAGGTCAGAGAAAGTCTTATTTCTAGATTGAGAGAGAGAGAGAGATGTAAATGAGGGCTTTACTTGCTGTTCTATGAAAGTACTTGCATGATGTATATACTATAGCCTTAGGGTAGAGGGTATGGACAAATGTGCCATCAGTAAGCTACATTCTAGTGAACTTTGTCAAGAGCAAGATCATAATGGAAGAGAAGGGCCAAAGGAAGGTGCTTGAAAACCACAGTCCAATAGAAAAGCAGAAATGGTCCTCACATTACACTTGCAAAACTGAGTTCCAGAAGACTACATTCATCAAGATCAAAAGTTGAAATCTTCTCCTTAATATATCCCTTTTGGATTTCCAAGGATCCCTATTGTTTCTCCCAATTCATAAAATGGTAGATGTATAACAAAAGCACTATTGTCTAATAAAGTTGGGAAACATAGAAAGATCACTTTGCCTGGAGAGTTAAGAAATAAACAGATTTTGTTTTAGAACAAAATGGAATGGTTTAAACTCAGTTATTTAAAGTCATTTTGTGTTTAAATGAAATGAGGGATGGATGTGGGTGGAGAAAATAACTCTTAGTCCCAAGGAAGTCTTACAGGAAAAAATATTTTGCAGGCATCCAGCTCATCTGGGAAATTGCTATAAAACTAAAAATATACTGGGTTTATGCAGTTCCAGCTCTATTTCTGAAATCATGAAGAACAATCTACTTTTTAAACATAGGTTCCCATTTCATGAGCAGCTTCACCTCAGTTCTGATATAGGAAATCTACAAAACATACCACTGAGACCTGGTGGTTTACTCAGACAAGCAAAACAGAATTCCCCCTCTAAGTATATGAAAACACACCCATGAGTATGCCTTAGTTGGCTTGGGCTGCCATAATAGAATACCATAGACTGAGTCATAGATTGAGGTTAACAGAAACCTGTGTTTTGATGGATGTAAAGGCAGGAAGTTTGAGACATAATTGTTACTATGGTTAGTGTGTTGGTCAATTTTCTTTCTTAGTAACAAAATGCCTAAGGAAAAGTAATTGAAGGAACAAGTATTTATTTTAGATAACGGCTTTATGAATTACATTCCATGGTTGACCAGCTCCTTCGCTTTTGGACTCAAGGGGAGACAGAATATCATGGCAGGTAGTTCCTGGGGAAGCAAAGCTGCCCATCTCATAGCAGCCAGGAAACAGAGGGGTAAGGAAGAAAGAGAGAGAAAGAGAGAGAGAGAGTTCTAGTAAGTGCACACCTTATCATGAGATCCCCAACTTCATCATCTCATCTCACTCTACATGTTAAAGGTACTATCTCCAAACACTCTCACACTGGATGGTACAGATTCAACATATGAATTTCAAAAGGACACAATGCAATCCACACCATAACACTTGATTTTGTCCACTTTATCTAGAGTTAAATGGGTAATGATATGTGATTCTTCTATTGTCTTAGTTTTATTAAAGTATAGAGCTTTCCAGATACTCCATAAATACCTAATGCTGTGCAGAAGTTACCTTAACTGAGGATACAGTAATGGAAATGGCTTTATTCTGCAATATCAAATATTAACTCAGTTATGACTACCAACTTCTCCCCAATTTTGGTTACATCATTCTACCATAGTGAGTGAGAAATTGAAAAGCAGCCTGACATTCAGAATTGATTTTGCATTCACAGTCATACTTCTAAATTACATATAAGCTGCTCTGGTGACTAGTTTCTTAGATACATACAGTTTCCAGAATTCCAAATAGACAAAGTGACTTTGAAACTGTGATAGAAATAAAACAAAACAGAGTGTTTTCCTTCTCTTTCTTTTTTTTTAAGCTGGGGAAATTTATTTAAGTTTTACTTAGAAGAGAAGATTTTAAAATTTATTTTTAGTTACTGTACAAAATAATGGGCTTCTGATTTTATAATTTTATAATTTTCCCTAAGCAGACAAAATCAAGCTCACTGTGCCACTCATGAAACATTGGCAATCATAACATTGTCTACTTTCTCTCAACATCCAAAGTTGGATGGTTCCTTGCTTCCTAAGACCATCATCTAAATCATCTAACTAAAACTCAAATTCTATATGGCATCCTGTCACCCTCATAGTGATTCCCTATAGTACGTATTCTTTCTTATTGTAACAAATGAAAAAACAATTCATTTAACTGCAAATGTGTTTCTGGTAGTGTTTAGTTCTAGGGCATTGGTAGATGTGCATTTCAGATTCAGGCAGGAAGTATGACAAATGCTTCTCTTCCACCTCCTTTCCTCTCTCCACTGGCTGTGTCTCTGCTGCTGTGGTCAAGAGGAAATACATGGCTCTGTCTCTTCATTCTGTATTTCAACAATCTTCTGTCAAATCTATAGAATTTCCTGTCTAATATCTGTGCCCAGGACTGACACTTGAGAGATCAGGAATCTTCTCTGTAATGCTCATGTTAAGCACTCCTTAGGTTATAAAATGGTTATCATTATCTACTATCATTCAAACTTTTACTTATATATCAGATTAAAGTGGGAAAGCAAGACTGTCAATCTAGCTCTATGAATAAAAAAAATAAAAATAAACTTCCTGATTTCCAGTTCACTTTTGTTAATATTAACTCTCAGTATAATAAGTGTGAACTGAGTTGTCAGGATCGTTCAGTCAGTTGCCAGATACTCCCAGTTCTCTTGGATGTATTATAGCACTGAGTTTCATAGGCTGTTAGAAGTAGGTGGAGATGTTTGACTTGTTTTCGGCCAATGAAATATGAGTGGAAGAAATGGATAGCACTTCCGGATGGAAGATTTATGGGCCTGTGTGCCATTTCTTTTTTAATCACATGCTCCAATTTTGCTTCAGCATTATGCAAGTATGCTGTGGGATGTCTTTCTGTATGCTGAGAATATGTGTTGCTATGACTGGTTAATAAAGAAGCTGCTCTGGCCTATGGTGAGTCAGGTTATAGCCAGGCAGGAAATCCAAGAGAGAGACAAGAAGAAAGGAGAGTAGGGAGAGATGCCAGCCCACCACACAAGGAGCAAGGTGACAGCAGACAGGTAATGCCATGGTCACATGGTAACCTATAGATTAATAGAAATGGGTTAAGTTATAAGAGCTAGCTAGCAAGAAGCTATCTATGAGCCATAGGCTATACAGCCATAGGCCATTAATTACATACTTGTAATTAATATAAGCCTCTGAGTGATTATTTTATAAGTGGCTGCAGGAACATGGGGCTGGGTAGGACCTGACAAACCTTCCGGCTACATTTGGTGCTCAACATGGTACCAAGAATTTCCACCCAAAACCTGAGAAAGCTTTAAAAAAGTGTTCTAAAATGGAGCCAAGAGCAGCTTCCCACTTATATCTTTCAGGGAAGCTGTGATACAGAGATGCAGCACTGTGCAGGCTTGACCTATAGCATGGTGGGTTCGCAGCTTATGGCTTGACCTACAGCATGGTGGATTCCCACCACAGTATACCACGGTTTGTCCAAGCCATGCAGTGCACTGCATGGTGGATTTAGCTTTTGATTGTACAGAAAAAAAGGTTTCTGGGCTACACGCTGATTGATGGAGGCATAGATCCACTGCTTCCCAGATTCTGTGATAAGCAAGGATCCTAGAGCTGGTGGTAAACATACCTCTGCCATGTTGGGAAATTAAATGGGGCAGAGTCAATAGTCAGAGCTGCCTCACAGTTTAACAGTTTAAAATCTCTCCTAGTCACAAAAGGATTATAAATACACAATAAGACAGATTCAGATGGAATAAACCTCTAAACAGTTTACGTTATATGTAAAAAGGTACATAGGCTTGAGAGAGAGAACAGAAAGGATATAGATTGTCAAAATAATAAAATAAAGTGTTAAAAAATAAAATAATATATAAAAGTATAAATGACGTAAAGATGGAAATTACACAGAGAGTCTGGATTATATTGTCTTTGGGGTTTTTAACTGGAGAGAGACATTTGATTGTAGGGGCTACTAAGTCAAACATGTATATTTTAAAGGTATCTTGACTTCAAAATTTGAATCTAAGGAAATGTTGCTTTTGAAAGGAGCCTATGCTTTTGTTTCCACAGAAAGCAAGAGGCTATGGATTTGTTCCAGGTTAAGATGGATCAGATTTGATCAAGCAAGACTTCCTGAACCTTAACAGATGGTGCCTATCAACAAAGGTTATAACTGGTCTTCCCACGATTTGACCATTATCTCGATTTTTCTCAAGATCTCCATAAGATTGCCAGTACCACCAATCAGCAGGAAGTAGTATGAGAACCTACTCCTAAATTCCCAAAATATTGTTTATAAATGTTTATTTTTATTTAAAGGGGATTGATTATAAATTCAATGTTTTTCTAAAGAAGAAAAGATGATAATATAGATCTGATAGGATATTGAATCTACTTTTAAAGAGCAACAATTTGTTTGAAATGTTGTACATTGCTATGGATTTTAGTTTATTGATACAAATTTAAAGTTAATTTTGTTATACTGTATATTTATTTCTATTCTTGTTTATGGTATTATGTTTATGCAACTCATTTAAGTTGTAATATATTTAAGAAATACAGATTAATAGTCTTCTATGGTAGTCAAATTTATAGTCATGTTAGTTACATTTTTTTAGATATGCAAAGATATAGTTTAATTAGGTAGGTAATCTTCCAACACTTCAAAAACCTACAGAATATGGCATTTAAAATATTTTAAGAACTTAGACTTGTCTGGACAATGAGACATGTCTGCTCCTGGCAGCACCAATTTACTTCAAAGAGGATTATGAGCATTGAATAAACTCATTATGGAGTTTGCTTTCTTTGTGGCAAAAGTTAAGCCACTGGACACAAAAGTGTCCTTGCATGGACTGCTTGACAGGATGTTGTATAAACTGGACATGCAGGACTCATAGGAAAATGACCACTGAATTCTGCCAAAACATGGTCCTTCAGTTTCCTGCTTCACAGAGGAGACGATCAGACCTTCTGCAGGACACAGGGAGAAGCAACTGAGAAACTCTAGGCCTACAGGCTGAAGATGGATGCCCCAACATTGCAGAGGAACTTTGGGTGACTGTCCAGGCAGCCTAATGTCTCTGTAATTCTAGATTTTTGGAAGTTGCTTACAATGCACTTCCTGTTTACTTAGGTAATATTATATCCATCTGGGATCTTTGATGTAGTTGAAGACTAGATAGGTAGAATTATAGTTTCCCTTAGTCATGATAAACGATAAATTAGATATAAAACTTTAGACTCACAAATATAGGATAGATGATACAGTATTTTCTCTAATTTTGCCAAATACAAATAGACTAGATATTGCAACTGTAATTCTTTCTTTTTTTCGAGACAGGGTTTCTCTGTGTAGCCTTGCGCCTTTCCTGGAACTCACTNGGTAGCCCAGGCTGGCCTCGAACTCACGAGATCCGCCTGCCTCTGCCTCCCAAGTGCTGGGATTAAAGGCTTGCGCCCCCACCGCCTGGCGCAACTGTAATTCTTGATTGATAGCTGTTCTATTGCATGTAATTTTACTATGTTAAAGTTAAAACCTTCCTTTTTGATTAGACAGAAAAGAAGAAGTGCTGTGGGATGTCTTTCTGTATGCTGCAAATATGTGTTGCTATGATTGGTTAATAAAAAAGCTGCTCTGGTCTATGGCGGGTGAGTCAGGTTATAGCCAGGCAGGAAATCCAAGAGAGAGACAGGAAGAAGGAGAGTAGGGGGAGATGCCAGCCTGCCACCCAAGGAGCAAGATGCCAGCAGACTGGTAATGCCATGGCCACATGGTAACCTATAGATTAATAGAAATGAGTTAAATTATAAGAGTTAGCTAGCAAGAAGCTTGAGCCAAAAGCCATCCAGTTCATAATTAATATAAGCCTCTGAGTGATTATTGTATGAGTGGCTGCAGGACCACAGGGCCAGGTGGGACCGGAGAAACCTTCTGGCTACACAAGTATCTGCAAGCAAATATCCTCACTCCAACTTCATTACCAAATCAACATGATGTAGATCAAAACCCTCTGCTGACCTAGGGTGAGCATGAAATGCTGACAAGAACCTTTACTGGTTTAAGCCATGGAGATCTGAAGCATGTTTGTCAGCATGGCACAATTTACCTTCCCCTCCTTTACATAATTGGACATGTACTTATAGTCCCCTACACACAGACACACACACACACAGACACACACACACACACACACACACACACACACACACACACACACACACACACAAGAAAGAGGGAGAGAGAGAGGGAGAGGGAAAGAGGGAGGGATATTGAGTTTCTCATAGTACTTACTCCAAATTAAATAGTATTGTCTAAGTGGCAAATTCTTCCTTCTTGTTTATATTCTCCATGCATACAAAAGTGCCAGGCAACTCTAATTCAAGCACAGAAAATGCTTACAAGTGAAGATCAACTTGGAATAGATCCCAGCATATTAACTACTGACAAATTTGTTGTTTGTAAAGCTCCCTAGGTGCCTCAAAAGGCTATGGAATGGAAAAATGAGAAAAATAGGAAAAACAGACAGTCTGTTTATCTCCTGCAAAATGGCCTCTTTTAGACAAAAACAGGGCGTGGAGAAACCAGGCTCTGCATAATCTGCTAGAGTCACATTAGAGATTTATGTTCCTTTCTTTATGAAGGTGCTGATGTTGGATATCACAGCTCCTTGGTTCAAATGGTCACTGCAGCAGCACCACACCCATCTATAACAAGAAGTGCTGCTTACTCATATTTATCAAGATACTATAAAGTTTCTATGTTCTGAACCTCAGCCCTTCCATTCCTCTTACCACCACTATGGAGTTAGAACAAATAGTTTTATTATCAGTATTTACTTTGTTTCCTTTGAGTTGATCAAGGAAATAAATATATATATATTAATTGCATCAACAAATTCATATATAATACTGGTTCTCAATCCTGTCTACCTATTGCAATCACCTTGGAGACTTCAAAATTTTTGATGACTAGGCCCTTCTCTATGATGAGTCTTGTGTGGGTGATAGGCTGGAGACTTTTCTTCGAAAGATCCACAGATGACTCTAGTATATAGGTGTCTTTGAGAAAATTGTGTGCAGTTCCCTCTAGGGAACATATTCTGAGATGGACATGTGTCTTTTTACAGTTTATTGAAGAGCAATGTGGTGCAACATCACTAAGGGAATGAAGAAGCAGGTTTGAGAGAGGGTGACGACGAACTATGAGGATCCCACACCAAAGGGCTCATTGAAGCCATTCCAGTGCCAGCATCTTTAGCATTTTCCTCAGTTGGAGAAAGGGGAAAGTGACTAATCTTGGGTTTTGGCCACTTCTCAGGAATAGAAGCATGGCTTTGAGCAAAGGACAAGATACACATAATCTGTACCATTATAAATTTTTCTCAATAGTTGGAAGAGTTGAAAATGGACATATAAACATAGAAACAATATTTTGTGAGAAAGATTAATGATATGGCTATGGGTAAGTTTGAAACTATAAGAAATGAAATAATGTGTTGGTTAAGGGCTTGGACTCTGGAGACTGACTGATGTTCACACCTGTCTCTGCTACTACTTGCTAAGACTTAAAGCAAAATAATAGTAATATTCAACATTGTTTTATGATTTCCTTATACGTAAAATCAGAATATCAGTAGCTACATTGTGGGGACTTAACTATTTAATTTGCATTTTTGGTGATTTCAGTGGTTCTTGGTACATTATATAATACTGCCCAGAAATGTTAGCTGATACTGTCATTGTTCCAGAGCAGGGATCTGGGTAACTAGGGACAACCTTGATGAGGTGATGACATGTTATCACTTTCTCACTATCCTAGTTGAAGGATGCGGCAGAGGGAGGGGGCATGTCTAAAGTCCAGAATGTCAACATAATCTCTGAGTAGGGAAAGAAGATGGTATAGTACGTGAACTGACAGAAGGCCAATGTGTTCAGAACATAGTAAAAAGGAGAGGTTTGGAGGTTAACAGGTTCATAAGAAATCTATATCCTCTCTATTCCTGACCCCTAGTGTACAGCTCACTTTTTAGGAGCAATTTGCTGAGTGACAGGGGTAACAAAAACATCTTGTTACCTCTAACAAGGAATTTTTAGTCATATTTGAGTTTGTGCTAATAATGTGATTCTTGGTGGGACTCTAGATACATTTTGAGAATTTTCCAAGTGATTCACAGGTTGGAACTTTCAGCCCTATTCCTTGCAAAAGCATAAGGAGTATGAGCCTACCACTCATGTACCAACAATGTGGCAGGTCTATACTCCATGAGATCAGATGCTTCTGTTTGGGGGACCTTTCTGGACCTTGCTCTATGTGTCTCTTTTACTTGGCTGTGCATTTGTGTTTGCTTGTTGTTTGGGGTGTGTGTGTGTGTGTATGTGTGTATGTGTGTATTTGGGATGGAGCAGAGGTAGACAACAAGTGTCTTCTCTATTGGTCACCACTGTAACTTTTGGGGTTTGTTTTTATTTATTTATTGGTATAAGGTGTTTCATGATATTCTCTTATGATCCTTTTAGCTTTTAGCTTGATGATAGTTCTTTGGTCATCATTAGTGGTAAATCCTGGGCTTTGTTTGCTTATCTTTGTTTCATAGGGATGGTGTCATGCTATGTATTCCAGGTTGGCCTGAAATTTGAAGTCTTCCATTCTCATCTCTCAAATTTCTATCAAATGTCTATCTTCTCTTTTGATTTTATTGTTTCAATCTTAAGTACATTTGTCTTTTTTAAGTTTTTTTTCATATAATATATTTTGTTCCTCTTTTAAGTCCCCCAAACTTCTCCCAGATCCTACGCACCCAACTTTATATACTCTGTCTCTCTCTAAAACAACAACAACAAAAAATCAACCCCCCTACACAAAATTGAGAACCAAGACCAATAAAAAATGCCAAAACAAAACAGAAAGCACAGGAAAAACTTGGAGTCTGTGTTGGCCAACTACTCCTGTACATGGGGCCTGCCCTTGAGTGTGATTGATATATCTGATGACACTCCATTGGAGAAAACTGATCTTCCCTTTGCCAGTAAGTGTCATTTGTAGATAGCTTCTTGGTTAGGGGTGGGACTCCATGTCTACTTCTCCCTCTCAGGGCTGGGACTCCATCTGGCTTGAACTTGTGCAGATATTGTGTGTGCTTCCACAGTCCTTGTGAATTCATATGTGCATCAGTTCCATTGTGTCTCTACTGGGATTTTGAGATAGAGCCTTTTATTGAGCCTAGAGTTCAATGAGAATAATCTTGTGATATCATAATATTTAATTGTGTAGTATCTAATGTTCATGCTGGTAGTTAGAGTTAGAATTGAATTCAATTGTGAGATACTCAGCTGGTGCTCAGTAGGACTGAGAACTGGTTTTAATGCAGAATAAAGACCTTTGTATTTAGTGCTTGGGATTGTAAAAGCAGTTCAGTAGGCACCAAAAGAATCTGATAAGCAACCCAAATGCTTCTCCTTTATTTATGTGCTCAGACCATTATCATCTTCTTATCTGAGATAGTGATTACTTTAAGAAATGGGTTGTCATGCTGATGCTGTCATGGACGGCAGAGATGCTCCCCTTCAGCTGTTCCTATCTCAGCTGCTAAGGGTGCTGGTAGCACTCAGCCCTCCGCTACCAGGCCGCTTTCTAAAAAAAATTTTATTGGATTACGAGAAGTATATCACCTTAAACTACATCTCCTTTCTGTGAAGAGCCTGCATCCAATGATAGTTTGGTAAAATAAAGGCCAGCCCACTCACCTCAAGTGGGACAGCTCTTTGAGGCCACTTTAGCTTTAGAGCTCCCTGTGAATTTTTTTCTTCTTTTTTTGTATTTTTGGAATAAGATCTCACATAACCCCAGGCTTTCTTTAAATTTACTATATAACCATGACTGGCCTAGAACTAGTTACCCTCCTGCTTCTACCTTCAGAGTACAGGGCTGTCAAGTGCACACCATCATTCTTAGTTCTGAGGCCTTTCTTATCACTACATCATTATCTATCACTGCTTTTTCCCAAATTCTGCTTATTCCAACACCCTACTCCTAGGCACAAAGCCAGTTATTGTTCTCAGGTAAAGTTATTGTATACTAATCCCCATCTCAGAACCTCCTCTTGGGTATACCAAGTTTTCAGCAGGTAACATTTTCTTACATCTAAGCACACTTTCCAGAATCAGAATTTGTTTAAATGGACAAATTAATAGATAAATGATAGAAAAGAGTGTAAATTGGTGCTAAGATGGGTTGGATAGCTGTCTTGTTACTGTTATGAGCAATACAGAGGAGAAGAAATCATGAAGGATATTAGATAGTAGGTAGAAATCCACAAGAAGGAAGAAGCTTTCTTTTCTTTTGTGAGTTCCCCAGAGAGGCTTAAGATGCTTACTGGAGCTACTAGAGCAGGATATCCACTGCTAACATGGGGAATTGAACATAGGGCCTTATGCATGATAGGCTAGGCAAGTGTTCTACCACTGAACTATATGCCAATCCCAGAGCCCAGAGAACATTGTAGAATAAAACACAAACTTGCTCCATATTATGGGTTTGTTCCTATCCTTGCTCTTAAAGATTAAAAAGCAGGTTGGTTATTTTGTTAATTGGGTAATTTCTCCCTCTTCAACTCATCTAACAAACTCCAAATCCCGAGTCATTACCATAGTGTTGCAAACAGATGAGTGACAGTGAATTCCAACAATCTTGAAGATCCAGTGAGAGTGCAAACTGTTTCTTGGTGTTATAAAGCTGATGGTGGAAAAGAGATGGGATACAGAGTGATCACAAAAGGGTTATCAACACGAGATGTTCAGTGAACTTAGATCTTTCCAGGGATGGAAGGGCTGGTGAGAAAGATACAAAACTACTATAAAATTCATGCTTCACTTGGGACTATGGAGCTCCCATATAGGTGCTGCTGAGATAGTGCTACTAGTTACAGGTCAAAGCACAGCAGCATCCTGCTAAGCACACACTGTACTTTACAAAGCTCTGAGTAACTATTGGAAAGCTGGCCTAGTTTTCTTTCTATTGATAAGATAAACACAATGACCAAAAATAACCTGGTAAGGAACAGGTTTATCTGACATAAACATCCTGGACCACAGTCCGTCATTGAAAGAACTTAGGGCAGGAACTCAAAGCAGGAACCCTGATGCAGAAACGAAAGCACATACTGTAGAGGAGTGCTGCTTACTAGCTTGCTCCTCGTGATTTGCCCAGCTAGCTTTTTGCAGCTCCCAGAACCAGCTGGGAAGGGTAGCACTGCCCACAGTGCACTGGACCCTCCCACATCAATCTTTAATCAAGAAAATGCCCCCACAGACTTGCCTACAGGACAATCTGGTGGAGACATTTTCTCAATTGAGGTTCCCCATGCTCAAATGACCGTAGCCTGTGTCAAAATGACAGAAAAACTAACACAAAGCATTTTGTGTAGTTACTCTAACAGTTCTAGTGGGTAAAGCCCTGGCTTTTGATGTATCAGAACTTTATTGGGTACATTTCAGACAACACCTGGGATTACACATAGTTCATGGAATGAGATACAGCAGAAGTGAAGGCTGACTTGGGCAAGGTGGTAAAGAATGATTGCACATAACTCATTACCAGCATCCCAGTCACTTCTGAATGTTTTCCAGCATTCAGAAATCAGGGAACTTCTTTATGCAATGTGATTTCTTTACAGGAAGAACTCTCTCTCTCTCTCTCTCTCTCTCTCTCTCTGCTAATTTGTAAATTTTAAAATATGACTACACTGAGTTAAGTGCACCTATCTTCACTGTACAGTACAAGGAAATGTCAGATATTCTATACAACCACTTCCTCACTGCCTCATATACAGAATAATTTAGGAATCTCAGAGAACTGTCTCCTCCAAACTGACCAATATCCTGACTTCAATCACTTGATTGTTTTCCCCATTTTTAGAATTCTTAGGAGAATTACACAGTATATATTATTCATTCTGTGTGCATCTTTTTATGGTATCTTTTGCTTAACATTATAACTGTGAGATCTGTTGTGAGCTAGACTGGATTGGAGACTGCCTGGAGGCTCTGATGGGATGTGGGCCCCTCACCTAATCAGGGTCATACCAGGCAAGGCTTGCTATGAACTGGTTGGTGCTTAGGAGGGCTGTAGTCTGGGAACATGCACTTGCCATTTCCTGTATGTATGTGGTCAAATGTTCCAGACACTGAGATGTGAAAGGCTTTGTTTGCCATCCCAGAATATACTTTGCTAAAGGGGAACTTAAGATATTCTGAGCTCCTTGTAATTGTACTGTCTGATGCTTTTTAATGACTTGTTTTCTGCTTCCACATGTGAGGAGTATAATAAAGGCTGTGCCATTAATAAGCTTGCTGGTTTGAGTCATAAGTACTCACAGCCCTCCTGACCCCAGCTTTTGACATTTTTCTTTCATAATAATTTTATTACATTTTTGCCTTGGCCCTTCCTCTTGGACCCTGTCCAGAACCCTGATAAGGCTGGCCTGGGACAGTTAACCATACTGGTAATTTTGGCAGACATTTGATAGTTTTCATTGTTTTATACTAGTTGTTGCTTGAATATATAGCATTTTATTGGTTCCATTTGATTGACATGTGAGTTATTTCCAGTGTTTAGTTATTACGAATAACTCTGCCCTGAAGATTCTAGGACATAAACACTCATTTTTTGGATATGTACTTAGTAGCACAATCACTCATTTCAAAGATCTAGTATAGTTTTATAAGAAACTGCCAGACAAATTTGAATGAGATTGTAAAATTTTACACTCCTATTAGTGACTTGTGAGGGTGCTTGTTAGTCTACATTCCCAACAAACTTGATATGGTCAGCCATTCAGATTTTGAATATTCTCATGATGATATTATATCTGAGGAGTACTTTATAATATAAACTCTCACTTCTCTCCAAATGAATCTGCACTGTGTTTTGAAAAAAATAGGAATAATGTAATAATAAATTATTTGAGAAACAATAGAGAAAGAAAAAAACAATAAATGCAACCATTACATAAAGTATATGAAACAGAGTTCAAATCTGAGCAAATATAGAAAACAGGCTTTGAGGCTCAGAAAGTATTTTCAACAAAATCATAGAAGAAAATTTTCCTAACATGAAAAAGGAGATTCCTATGAAGGTACAAGAAGCATACATAACACCAAATAGATTGAACCAGAAAAGAAAGTCCCCTCAACACATAACAATCATAACACTAAATATACAGAACAAAGAGAGAATAATAAAAGCTACATAGGAAAAAGAGCAAGTAACATATTGTAAACTTATTAGAATTACACCCAACTTCTCAACTAAAACTGTAAAAGTCAGAAGGGCCTGGATAGAAGTCCTGCAGAATCTAAGGGACCACAGAAGCCATGTCAGACTACTATAATCAGTAAAACTTTCAGTCACTATACATATAGAGAACAAGATATTCCACGATAAAGTCAATTTTAAACAATATCTGTCCACAAATCTAGCCCTAGAGAAAGTACTGTAAGGAAAACTGTAATCTCTCACTAGCAAAATCAAAAGAAAGGAAACACACACACACACACACACACACACACTACCAACACCATCAACAACAAAATAACAGGGATTAACAATCATTGGTCATTGATATTTCTCAATATCAATGAACTCAATTCCCCAACAAAAGGACACAGACTAACAGAATGGATTTGAAAACAGGATCCATCCTTCTGCTGCGTACAAGAAGCACACCTCACCATGAAAGATAGACATTACCTCAAAGTAAG
Organism: Neotoma lepida; assembly: GCA_001675575.1. NCBI lineage: Eukaryota > Metazoa > Chordata > Mammalia > Rodentia > Cricetidae > Neotoma > Neotoma lepida. The sequence goes on along the minus strand of LZPO01055467.1, from coordinate 59,639 downwards.
GGATTGGAATAAGATTTTCTAAGCATATGGAACTAAGAAGCAAGCTGGTGTAGCCATTCTAACATCTATCAAAATAGTCTTCAAACCAAAATTGATCAAAAGAGACAGGGAAGGACACTACATACTCACCAAAGGAAAAATCCACCAAGATGATGTTTCATTTCTTAACATCTATGCCTCAAATGCAAACGCACCCATGTTTATAAAAGAAAGATTACTAAAATTTAACTCACACAATGACCCTCACACAATGATAGCAGGAGACTTCAAAACCCCACTCTCATCAATGGTCAGATCATCCAGACAAAAACTAAACAGAAATGCAGGAGCTAACTGAAGCTATAAACCAAATGGACCTAACAGATATCTACAGAACATTCCACCTAAACACAAAAGAATATACCTTCTTCTCAGCACCTCACAGAACTTTCTCCAAAATTGACCACATACTCTGTCACAAAGCAATTGTCAAAAGATACAAGGAAATTGAAATAACCCCCTGCATCCTATCAGACCACCATGGATTAAAACTGGATTTCAATTAACAACAGAATCAACAGAAAACCTACAAACTCATGGGAAGTGAACAAGTCTCCACTGAATGACTACTATGCAAAAGCATGAATAGAAAAAGAAATTAAAGACTTCCTAGAATTCAATGAAAATGAATGCACAACATACCCACACTTATTGGGACACAATGAAAACAATGCTAACAGTTCATAGCACTAAGTGCCTACATTTAAAAAAAATGAAGAGATCTCATACTAGCAACTTAACAGCACATCTGAAAGCTCTAGAACAAAAAGAGGCAAGCTAACCCAAGAGGGTAGACAGCAGGAAATAATCAAAATGAGGGCGGAAATCGAGAAAATAGAAACCAAGGAAATAATGTAAAGAATCAATTAAACAAAGAGTTGGTTCTTTGAGAAAAACAAGATATACAAACCCTTATCCAAACTAACTAAAAGACACAGAGAGAATATCCAAATTAACAAAATCAGAAACAAAAAGAAGGCATAACAACAGACACCAGGAAATCCAAAGAATCATTAGGCCATACTTTGAAAACCTCTACACCAGAAAATTGGAAAATTTAAATGAAATTTAAATTTCATTTATAGATATAATAGATATATAGATATATAATGAAATTTACAGATATAAATTCACTATAGATAACACTTACCAAAGTGAAAGAAGAATAAATAAAAAGAAAAAAGAAAAGAAAAAGCCTTTGAATGGAAAAATAGCACTAATATGAATAACAAAGGAAATGGTATAGCTTAGGCCTGCAAAAGACACCCACTGGGCAGCCTGAGTCCTCAATGTCTGTTCTGTCTGAAGCATCCACAGACCAGCCTGATGTCATGCAGCTCAGGTGAGCACCACCAGGAAGCCCGGGTCCTCACAGTCTGGTCTACCTGAAGCATCCACAGGCCTTCCCAGCACCTTGTCCTGCCCGGCACATGGGTATCATCATGATGAGCAAGTATATAGCAGAGAAATGGGAGAGAAAGGTGGAATGGTTCATGTGCTGTGGTAAGAGGCAGTGCTGAAGAAGCAAGAACAATAAGGAATGGGCTGATGGTGACCTGTTTGCCATCTGGGACTAGGGTGACATCTTGGTCTGGGCTGCTGCCTAGGACAATGTCTGAGTCCGTGGTCCTACCACAGTGGAGGTCTGTGTTGACATCCCTGACCCATGTTGCCACCAATGCCATGGGGATGCCCTGGGTCTGGGCTGCCACCTGGGACCATTTAGGTGTCCAAGGGCTGTGCCACTGCTTATGCCATGTTGATCCAAGTGGTCTGTGCTGCCTCTGGGGAACATGATAACATCCAGCCCGGGCTGCTGCCATGGGACATGTCTGGTTCTGTAGCCCAGCAGCAGCCAGGGACAAGGCTGATGTCCATGGCTCCTGTTGCCACAGGGGCTTGAGCAGATGCCTGGGGTCTAGACAGCCATCTAAGACCATATTGGTGTCTGGGGACCTTGCTGCCACCAGGGCCATACTGATCTGGGTGGCCTGTGCTGCTACCAGGGCCATGGCGACATTCAGTCCTGAGCTGGTGCCAAGAGCATATCTGGGTCCATGTTCCTGCTGCAGCTGGGGTCTGTGTTGATATTCATGGCCCGTGTTAACACTGGGGGCCATAGGAACCATGCCTGTTGAAATCCAAGGGCCATGCTGAGCCTGCTCCACCCCTCAATGGCCCTGGAATAGCTGGCTCTACCCCTCGCTGGATACTGCAGCAGGAGAGCTGACCTTTGCACTCACGAGAGATGGCCCCACCCCTCACTCCAAGCGTATGTGAGCTGGCCACAATGGCATGGACCTAGGAGAGCTGGCTCTCTCCTTCACCTGAAGGGACAGTCCCAGTGTCCCAGACCGACCAGCTCAGCTATGACTCAGACTCATATCCTGGGCCTGGGATTGGCCCACCCTGACATCTACCCCATCTATGACCTGATGGAGTGGTAAAGGAACTGGTCCCTTGGAACAATAGCTACAGGATCTCTATGATTCAGAGCACCATCAGAGCACCAGCAAGATATCTGAGAGAAGATAAAGGCCCAGTTGATGATGGGGTGCCAGAGGCCTTGAACCAGACCAATGACTCATTGCAATGAACATTTTGATAGTGTGGCTGGTTGGACAAAAGTGTATATTGCATGACACACTGCAGCTCCCAATGCCACTAGGATGAGTGAAGAGGTGTTGAAAAGATGGAGGAGCAAGATGGTTTGCTTGTTTGTTTTGTTTTGTTTTGTTTTTAATTAATTTTGGGGGTACATGCTGGAGTGGTGAGGGGCAGATATGGAGGGACTGGGAGGTGAGCAGGATTGGGGTGCATGATATGAAGTTCCCAAAGAATCAATAAAGAATTATGTTAAAAAAAATAAAGAATTAAAAACGAAAAAAAGACTTTGAATGGAAAAATAGATTAATATGAATAACAAAGGAAGTGGTATAGTCACAATCAACAGAATAAAAATTTTAAAAATGTTAAATAAAAAATTAAGAGATGGACCTTACACAAAAAGAAAGTAAATATGTGATACTACCACAGAAAATGTAACAGAATTGAGGCCAGTATGCTAGAAGAATATGTGCAAATGAACTTATGTTACCTTGTAAAAGAAAAATGCTTCCAAATTCATCCTCAAGAGGAGATTTTATATGTTCCTCATATACAATCAATAAAATGATTCAAAAAATTAAAAGTAATTAATATAAAATATAATAAAAAATGGACAAATAAGCCAGAATCAGGGCTTCCAATCTTGATAACACATATAAGTGTACAGGAGGAATATACAAAAACATTAAGATAATTTAATATACCAATGCAGTTCAAGATAGGAAAAGAGGAGGTAACATTAGTAGTGATTCAGAGAACCCAGAAAACTACAGTGAGGCACATCACATAGATATACATTAAACCTCACACTCTAAGATTAGATAAATAGGCCTGTTTTTAAAACACACATGCTCAAATATCCATAAAAATATGGCATGAATGATGTCAAAAAAACCCTCCAAGTATTTCATAAAAAATAAATAACATGCATACTTTTACACTGTAATAAAATCAGAACAAAAAGTCTTTTCACTTAGAAATTTCAAATGCTGTAAATTGTGTATTTGCAAAAGGGGAAATAAAGCCAAGTCTGTAGAAGCTTTTAAGTGTAATGATAATGAAAACATTATAAATTAGGATATATTGGAGCTAGAGAGAGGGCTTAGTTGTTAATAGGGTTTACTGATCTTGCAAAAGGCTCATTTGGTTCCCAGCACCTACATTGGGTGGCTTTCCTGCTACACTTACACACACACACACACACACACCTGCATACACACGTACCCATAATCAAAATTAATAAAAATAAATCTTTAAAATGGGGGTACCTATTCATAAATAAAAATACATGGGGAATACCTGGTAATTAATTTTAGAAACCATAGTCTTAAATATTTAACAAAAATAAAATTATACACATAATTAAAAGATATAAACAGCATCATAATTCAAAAGATAGCAGACTAAAGGCTGGGAGTGGCAACATACACTCATAATTCCAGCACTCAGAAGGCTTAGGCAGGGACACTATAGGCCAGCCTTGGCTACATAGCAAGACTCTGTCTAATATATAGAGATATAGATTAGATAGATAGATAGATAGATAGATAGATAGATAGATAGATAGATAGAGACAGATGGACAGATAGATAGACAGATAGTGGAGTGAAAGAATTAACAAAGATGAAAAGAGATGTCTTAGGGTTTCTGTTGCTTTGAAGAGACACCATGACTGTGTTGACTTTTATAAAGGAAGGAAAACAATTGGAGCTAGCTTACAGGTTCAGAGGTTTAGTTCATTATCATCATGGCAGGACATGGCAGTGTCCAGGCAGGCATGCTGCTTGAGAAGGAGCTGAGAGTTCTACATCTTGATCCACAGGCAGCAGAAGGAGACTGTGTACTACATTTGGGGTAGCTTGAGCATATAAGACCTCAAAACCATCCCACAGTGACACACTTCCTCCATTAAGACCACACCTCCTAGTAGTGCCACTCCCTATGGGCCAAGCATTCAAACACATGAGTCTATGGCGGACATACCTATTCAAACCACCACAAGAGATATTTAGAATAGTATAATAAATCTAGTAGGAATAAAAAATTAAAATTCAACAAACAGACAAACCACTAACTAACCTAATTAAGGAAAAAGGGAGGACCCAAGGTGAGTTCCCAGTACCTACATTATCAGGTGGCTAAAAACCACCTGCCACTTCATCTCCAGGAAATCTGACACCCTGTTCTTGCTTCCAAGGACAAATTCACACACTTGGCATATACTGGTACAGAAACACACACACACATACACACACACACACAAAATATATACTCCTTTTCATAAGTAAAAAGGGAAAATGTATAATATATAAAATATCAAATATAGAAGATAAAAACATTTCACAATAATGTACAATCCTAGAAGGTTTTTCAGACGGACCTTCAAAGATCTGATACTTCAAGTACTGTTTATATGATTCTAGAACATAAAAAATATTTCCCTATTTTGTTTATAAAGGAAGTAAATGTATTATAGAATATACAAATAGCATCCATGGACTAATTTCATAAATATTAATGCTTTTTGAATTAATAAAATATTACCATATAGCATTCAAAACACATTTAAAACACACACACATTATATCCTGGTCAAAATGGACTTATTCCAAAATTATAACATTTTTGTTAAAAAAATCCATTAGTGTAATTCATGTTACTAGTACAACTAAAAAGAAAACTTACATGGTTTTCTCCACAGTTGTTAAAAAGATCATTGGCAAAATTAAACACACATTCAGTAAAAGATAAGTAGGAAACAGGGAAATTTTTCTAACATGATAACAACATGTACTTATGTATGTACATAATATGCGTACTTTTCTCAAATGATAAAAACATGAATGTATGTGTGTGTTCTTGTTTCAAGCACACAAGTTATATAATAAGACAATAACAATATTCTCACAAAGATCAGGATTGAAATAATTCCTATTGTCTTCTTTCTTATTTTACATTATATTGTAATAGAAATTAAATAAAGATAAAATCTAAAGATATAAATTGAATAGAAGAATAAAACAAGATAATATGATAGTGTACCTGGAAAACTCAAAAGACCTGCTGATAAAAATAACACAAATAATAAAACAAATTAGTAATTTAGTAAAATATGAAATTTCAAAAATCAGTATGTCTCATATATAAAAACAACCAGTACAATGATATAATGCAAGAGATAATACAATTTACATAGCAAGAAAGATAAACTACTTTGAGCATACTTAATTAAATATCATAAAGTCTGTATCACATTATTATACCACCAAAGATACACTGTAGATTTACAAATGCAAAAGATAAATGTCATTCAATACAATAAATAAATCATTTCTTATATATGAATATATCCCTCAAATAAACACACCCTATTTTTAAAAGTGGTCCATTTAGAAAAATGCAATAATATGCAATCATAATTTAGGAAAATGCTAAAAACAAATAGCAATGACGGAAATAACTTCTACTAGATACTAAGACTTCCTAGTTCTTCTGTAATTAACAGTGTTAGTACCAGCACATGAAAATACTGATCAGTAGAACAGAATAAAATAGTTCAGAAATATATCCAAGTGTAGAGAACCATGGAGTTGCCCTGGCCTAGCTGCCTTGAGAGGCATGCATCATAGGTTTTTCAGGTTAGAGTTCATGGCTTCTGGGGCACAATGTGACTTCGAGTTCCTGAGAGACTGACACACTCTCTCAGGCAGTGAAGCATTCAGGCTGCTTTGTGTTTCTCTGTATGATCCCTTCGTTGTCAAGGAGGCATAGAAGCTTAACAGGACAATTGGTCTTAGACATTAATCTTGTGCACCCTGTATAGCTTGCAAACTTCATTGTATCCTGGCAACCACAACTGTATTATTCCAGAGAATTGCAATTATATTGTTTCTGATAAAGGTATAAAGAGTCTGATTTCTCTCAATAAAATTGTCACAGACTCAGTCTTGCTGTGGCCCCTCCAACTCAAGCCTAGCTTCATTCCTCACAGCCATATCAGATGACCTTGGCCCAGTAAGTAAGAGATGGCATTTACACCTGAAAGCATATGGGAATTTGAGAAGATAAAGGTAGCACCTTTGTTTCACTGGAGAGAAAAACGAAAACATTCTGTTATAATAGGTGGATAGTCATTGGGGGGGGGTAGGTAAAGCTAGATTTATACATGTATATACACCAAGATGAATTTCAAATGGCTTAGATATCTAATTACAAAAATAAAGAAATTAAACCATACAAATTCTGGAAGAAAGAAAGGTAAAATTCCCTTTACAACCCAATTATGAAGTTCTACGGTTCACAATCAAAGAGAGCAAATCAAAAGATTGATAGGGCTGTGGTTGTAGCTCATTCATGGAGTGCTTGCTCAACATGGCTCCATCTCTAGCTCATATGCCAGCCACTCACACAGTCACACATATGCACATGAATGCACACACACACACACACACACACACACACACACACACACCAAAAAGGAGAATAAGAAGAAAATCCTTTCACACAGGAAACACACAACAAGTAAACCCAGAAGGCAATGAAAATGGCAGAATAGTATGCCTTGCTGAGTTGTTCCATGTGACAGTGTTCCAATGGTGACATTCTGCTGTTTGGACAGTCTTTTAATTTTTGTATGAGCCCTGATGAAGCTTAGAATTAAATGATAATTTTCCAACCTACATTTTCATTTTAGAGCATAGTTTTCAGCTACATCTTCTCTGCAAGAATTTTAGTATTTTAAATCTTTGAGCTCTTAGCTCATCTCCACAACCCTCACTGTCTCAGTAATATTTGGGATAGCAGTTTCTAAATCCACAATTTACTAAATAACTTAAATTGTTCTATTATATACTTTATTCTTAGTAACTGTAAGTGATCCAAATTTAAGTGGTCATTTTCTGTGAGGACCTAGGAACTGCTAAACCACACCTCTTAATATCAGCCAATTGTTTCAGTAAGCATATGAAATGAGATGTACAACAGATTTGGCTAAGGTAGAGGAGAGAGTAAATTCTGGCAGTCTATAGAATCCAAGAAAGTTTCCATTTAGGCCAGTGAGGAATCCTTGAGGCAATCATGCGGTGCTCAATGATGATGTCTGCTTAACATCAACTGGCCAAGACATTTTCTCTGCTTTTCTTTATGCTGTTCTTCTATGGTAAATGCTTCCCAGCGGTGGTTAAGGTTAGCACAAATGTTAACCTATATGCTTTTCCCTACTGTACACAACCTTGATTACTTTAAGTTATCTTCTTTCCCATGTCCTGCAAGGAATCATTACAACTGATATCAGTGATAATGCTTTCCCTCTTGCTACTACATTCCTAATAATCTTAATAAGTAGAATGTTTCCCCAACCCTCCTATGAAATGGTCCTCTACGGGGCCATCTGACTTCATCTAATATATGCACTCCAGTATACTCATTTTCCTCAATCTCTTCAGTCTATCTCTACTGCCTGCTATAACAACTCAGACATCATTTCACCTACCATGGCATTGGCCATCACTCTCTGGGCTTCCAAAAACTATGTTCTAGAATATGTGCCCCACTTATTAAAATTTTTCCACCTTCATTAACTTGGGCTCATTTGATTATATAGTCTAACCCCTTTCAAACAACTTCAAAATGAAAACCACAAATACTAAGTAATTCTTTACACTATCATATGTAATCCCATTCTTTGCTTTTGGGCCTAACCATGCAGTAATTCTGGAACTAAACTTTAGTTATCAGCCTAGTGGCCATGTGTGTAGGTGGAACAGTTCCTGATATAGGAAAGCTCATGATTTGAACCAACTACAGGGTGGAAGCCTATAGCATATGTAGGAAAATTCTAGTTCTTACTGAAGGAACAATAGTTGCCTCATAAAGCTTTGAGGGTTTGGAGATGTATGCAGAGCTATAATCCCCAAAGGCATCCATTCTGATGTCCCTAGTATACGTTTCAATGCTCAGATTCTCTCCAGTATGATCTTGCACTTGCACAACAGTCCTCCTTTGTCTTAATGTTTGAATGCCTCTGGACCTCTGTTGCTCAGTTGGATCTTGTGCCTATTCTTATCAACATCAGTTCCTGTTCTTTAGGAAGTAATAGCCTCTTTGTTAAGCTGCTAGTAGTCACTCTGGTCCTCCTAGTTTCTAACTGCTAACAGCTTGTAACCTCACATCATCTCCATGCAGGATGTCAATAGAACTTAGTCACAACCACCCAGCTCTCTTGTCTTTATGGACACTATATCACTTGTACCTCTCAAATCTCTGAATCATCAAACCTTACTAGGGAATTCTCCCATACTGGGAAATATTTCTAGGTGATTCAGGTGGGGTATGCTTCCCCTTACCATCTAGGTGCTGAGTGAATCTGCCCAGATTCCTTTTTATATGTTTTCCCTGACCCTTGCCAGTACCACCTAAGTCACTTAGGTTCTTTGAGTGGCAGAGGACAAGATGAGATTAAAAGTGAAAAGTTTATAGCAGGAACTGTCCAGGAAGGGTTAAAGTAAAGGGATAAGTTATAAGCAGGAACAGCCTCCAATCTAGTATAAGAAAATAGAAAAGGGAAGGAAGAATTGGGCAAGAAGACAAAGTAGTTCAGATAGGATTTTCCAAACCAAAAGTTGTTCCTCAGAGAAATCCTGGCCCGAGGGAGGAACAGCCTTACTCTAATGCCTCAGTCATTGCTTAGACACTGGCTGAGAGGAATAGCAGCTGGAAGCTGTCAATCACTGTGCTCTCTGCTTCACAGGTTCTCCTGAAGGAGAGCTGAGCAGCATGTTTCCATGGTTGCTGCACCACATAACCAATCAAAACCTCTCCCATTCCCCTAGGGTTCTGTTGTCTACAATGCCTTCTGCTTCCAGTTTCTCTATTATTCCATATACTTAGCTATATATACTAGAAAGTAACTGACTGATTAGGCAAAAAGGAAGCTTTCCTTTAAAAATTTAAAAAACAAAATCAAAGGGTACCAGAGATAGCTCATAGAATTGTTGAAAGTTAAGTTAAGCTAACTTTCCATGATCGATTGCCAGAGAGCAACCTACAGAATTAGAGAAGGAGGACAACATGGCCGTTTCCCTACTATTACCAAATTCTGGATGCTATAGTCTGAACAGCTGCTATCTACTCATCTAAACTGAAATGGCTGCTGCCCAAAACTCATTTCTGCATCAGGAGCTCAATGTTCCTTATCTTCCTTGACATTCAGATGGCTGACCCTCCTCTGGAAAGCAGATTAAGCTTATATAAATAGTTCAAGTACCATCAGGATTCTTGCCAAGTGAATTTACCCACTGAGTCATCTTGTTGAGTCAAGTTTGATTATTTTTTATTGAAAAAAACTATGCTAAGTGTTTGGGACAAAATAAATAGCCCATTCACCTTTAATTTTCAACAACTCTTACTGTATAAATCTGTTATAATAAGATGGGTATTTGAACTATTTTTTTTACACTTT
>LZPO01055467.1:15225-34442 GCA_001675575.1 Neotoma lepida | reverse complement strand
TCCGCTAAGGGGATACTCACCTCTTGGTCCCAATCAGCACTGGCAGGCTCTGTCTCCCAGGAGAGTGGAGTTTGCGGAAGGCGGGGTTTCAGGGTTACAGGGGGTGGTGGGGGGATGGTGTTGGTCTAAGCTGTCTGCAGGAGACCTGCCTACTGGCCTTAAACTGGGACTGCAATGGGTGATGGTGCTGGGGGGACAGGGCTGTGGCCCTGGACCCAGAACCGAGAAGCTGGGGTGTTCCGCTAAGGGGATACTCACCTCTTGGTCCCAATCAGCACTGTCAGGCTCTGTCTCCCAGGAGAGTGGTGATTTTGTGTTCTGATACTTAGCTTAACTTTGCCAGTTCTAAGAGTTTTCTGGTGCCACCATTGGGATTTTTCAATATAGGACTGTATGGTCTACTAATAGGGAAAATTTGAGTTCTTTTTCTATTTGTATCCCTTTTCTTTCTTTTTAATTATTTTTATTTTATTTTATGTATTTTAGTGTTTTGTCTGCATGTCTGTAACTGCACCACATGAGTGCCTAATGCCCATGGAGGCCAGAAGGCCAGAAGGCATCAGATCCCCTAGAACTGGAATTACAGGGAGCCACCATGAGAGTGCTGGCAATCAAACATGGTGGTTGGGAGCCACCATGTGTGTACTGGCAATGGTCTGGGAGAGAATCCAGTACTCTTAACCACTGAGCCATCTCTCTAGCCTCTTTCTTTCTTTTGTCTCATTCCTCTAAGAATTTGAGCACTATATTGTTTAAGAGCAGAGACAGTGGGTATCCTTGTATCATTCCAGAATTTACAGAAAATACTTTAAAATCTTCCTACTTAGTATAATGTTGGTTATAGGTATGTTCCTGTTAGTCCCACTTTCTTCAGAGATTTTTATCATGATAGGATGATAAGCTTTTTTGAGGACCTGTTTTGCACAGATTAAGATGGCTTTCCTTACTTAAGTCTATTTATTTGCAGAATTATACTTACTGATTCCCATTTGTTGAACCAACTTTGTATTCCTGGAATGAAACCAACTTGGTTATAGCATATGATCTTTCTAATGGGTTCTTGAATTAAACTTGCAAGAATTCTATTGAGAAACTTTTTGCCTAATGCTCATCGAACTAGTCTATAATTTTCTTTCTCTGTTGGGTTTTTATTTGGTTGTGCAACTAGAGTAATGTCTTTGTGGGATGAGTTTGACAATTCTCCTTCCTTTTTTACTTTATGGAACAGAATAAAAGCATTGACTTTATTTAAATATCTTTAAATATTTGGTCTAATTCAGCAGAGAATCCATCTGGTAATAGATTTCCTCTGTTGGGCGACTTTTTATAACTGCCTTTTATTGATTACTGTGGATCTATTTAAATTATATATTTTTTCTTGATTTAATTTTATAGACTATATGTATATAGAAATTTAATCATTTTTCTAAAGAGTCCAACTTTTGGAATGTGAGTTCATATATTCCTACTAGTTCTCTGTATTTCATCCTAATGTGTAGTAACCTCCCATTTTCATCTCTAATTTTATGAATTTATATTGTCTCTCCCTTTCTTTTGGTTAGTTTGTCTAGTACATCAATTTTATTTATTTATTTTTAAAACTCAACTCTTTATTTATTCTATGTATTGTTGTTTTAGCTTTGGTTTCACTAGTTTCTGTTCTGATCATTTTTTTTCTGCTTACTATACACTGCTTTTGGATTGGGGGTATTATTGATTTTCTTTCCTTCCACTATGTGGGATTGTGAGATTGAACTCAGGTCATCAGGCATTAGAATCAAGAACCTCCGACCATTAAGCCATGTCACTAGCTCCCATATGAATACAATGATTATTATTAGGTAAGCAGAGTGACCTCAAATAGATTTTTCACTCACAGCCTTTTGAAGAAATCAACCCTGGTAACACCTTGATTTTAAACTTTCTAACCCATAAAACATCAGCCAAGAAATTGTAATTTATTGGTACTCTCTTAACAGTTTCCCAAGCCAAATAATACAGTGTCAAAAAGCACCAAAACCATGGCAGTAGGTTTCCAGTCAAGCATCATTATGAAACTTCAATTAGCACATTCCATTTTCCTGTGAGTAGCTCTAGTCCCTTGAGAAAAATATACAGAGCTGTTGTTCAGGGTTGAATGAGACTAAACTGAATAACTTTACAGGATGCCCTGTAGCACTTTACAAATGACAACTCAGACTCCTTTGGATAATGAAGCACTCAGATAGCTTTTTTTTAATCTTACCCTCTTCTTGTTATTCAATAAATTAATCTGTTAAAGTTCAAAGGATATTCTAACTTGAAGATCTGCAACCCCAAAGAAAGATAAAAAGCTCAAGCAAATTTTGTGAGGCTTGCCACGTGTCCATCAGTAAAGTTTATGTTATGCAATAGATAGAGAAAACAGATATATAACTCAATGTATATAAACATAGCTTATCTCTATGCATGAGGAGATGGTTAGCTTGCACCTGGGCTGGGATGCCTTTATGCATGTGTAAGGAATGCCTGGAGAAGGAAACTAAGATAAAGTTTAAATGTATTAGTTAATGTTTTATAATGTGTTGTTTAAAGTTTGAAATTTCCATACAGAATCTTGTGCTGACTTGCATTGTTTGGGGATATAGAGATTGATGATTTGCACCTGGTTTAACCATTTAAAAAGTCTGGTTTTTGTTGTAACCAATAGAATATAAAAGGTTGCCCAGCAGAGGTCACAAACCCTAAGGGTCTGCCATTTTTCCTAAATCAACATAGTTTCTAGCTGTATTCTAAAGACTTACCCTTATAGACACAGATAAATATAACTCTCACCCTTCACGTTTGGAGCAGACAGATACTATCAGCTCACTGCTCAAAATGTAAAGGAGAAATGACCATGAGAGAGTCCAGCTCCAGTTGGTACATCTACAAGGCAACCCAACCCCTACAACTAAGGTTCAAAGAATATTGGGGAAGGGAAACACAGAAAAATTATAAAAGCCAGGGTACCAGGAAATCTGCTGTGAGATTGTCTTACAGGCATGACAAAAATGCTACAGCCATGAAATCTCAAAAATATGTTTGCCTAAGCAATACCTGAATGACCATGCCAATTGACATTCCAGTGTGGATGGAGGAATTCTCACAAGGCTCCACCCATGCATAAAGAGCTACAAGCAATCAATGTCTGCTGAGAAAGAGAGAATCAATCTTCTCCAGGGACAAGTACCCTGATAGGTTATCCATTCCATGTTGTCAGCCACAAACACCTGTACATATGAGTAATGCCAAACAAACTCAGTATTCTGGTTTCCTTTCATACATCTTAGTGGATCATGACATAAACATAAAGCACATTCTTTGCATCTAAGAAAGGACTCAGAGCTACTTTGAGACACATCAAGTTCCATTATGATTGATGGCATTTTCCCCCTTTTCACCACATATGTTTAATTACAAAAGTGTATGTGTTGGGAGTCTGCCATGTCCTCAGAGGCCAGTCAAGGGCATTGGATACTCTGGAGCTGGAGTTACAGATTGTTGGTAGATATCTGACATGGCTGCTGGGAACCAACTGGGTTCTCTGCAAGAGCAGCAAGGGACTTTAACCACTGAGCAACCTTTCCAGCTCTGAGTGCTTACTTTTTTAAAAGTCTCATGTCGTATTTCCTTTCTGTTGTCCTACTATGCTGTTGTTGTTTCTGCATCCTAGGTTCAAGATAGAAACTTAGGGGCCTGTCCTCAAATTCTCTGGAGACCACATATCAGAAAGAAAATGACAAAGTATTTTCTGCTCCAGGGAGAGATCAGAGCTTATCAAATATCTCTAATTCTAGCTCTTAGTCCTGAGTGTAAGTAGAGAGAAGATGAGGTATATCATAGGTACAGCACAGAAACCACTGAACTACCAAATACAAGCTTTTTTATCTCTTTCAAGAACATAATTTGAAGTTTGGGAGAGAAAAGCTGGGGTTGCAAGGGAAAAATAAAAATGGAGTTTGACAGTTATTTCTGCTGGGTATCATGAATTCTATTTTTCTACAGACTACCTCTGGGACCAAGTACATTATAGGATATAATGAAGTGAAAGCTGCAGAAGAATGAAAACTGTGCAGTTAAATCAAGGTCATTCACCAAAGACACACATAAACAACAACTAAATCCATTGCTTGCATAAACTGTTTTGGTTTTGGTCATTGGATTAAATTAGTCATAGACAGCTTAATATCCTGGGCACCGCAGATGCTCCAAATGGGATCTCCATTAAGAAGCATATGTGAATAAACAAAATGGTTATGAAGTACAAGAGAATAGTGGAAATATTTATATACAAAACTGCTTTGCAAAGTTAATTAGGATTTTAAAAAAGGATTAAGCTCTAGAAAAAGGTCTAACTCTAGAGAAATGGGTTAATAAATTATGGGACATTGATGTGATGGAATATTATGCAAGCATTAAAATGATAATTAAGATTATGTTGGAACATCAGCAAGATGTTTTATATAATTTAAATCAAAACTAGCTGAATACAAAATGGCATAAATAAATATCAGAGCAGAAAATTACACATGCATGTTGAAGGAGATTAGCTAAAAAAGGTTATTATAGTAACTGAGAGTGGGTCATTTGTTCTTAATTAAAATATACTGTTACTTAGATTATGTATAAATACATGTATATTTATATGTGCACATAAATATATGACCATAATACAGTTAGTTATGAGCTCTTAATCTGAATTGTTCAGATTCTATCATATTTAGTATAGCACTTTCTGATAGAATGTATAGGAATGGTGTATGTGGTCGTTTGAAAAAAAAATGGCCCTCAAAGGGAGTGACACTATTAGGTGGTGTGGCCTTGCTGGAGTAGTTGTGGCTTTGTTGGAGGAAGTGTGTCACTGGGAAGGTAGACTTGATTTCTCATATATGCTCAAGCTTTGCTCAGTGTGATACAGGGGCCACTTCCTGTTGCCTTCTGATCAAGATTTAGCCAGCACCATGCCTGCCTTCATGCTGCCATGTTCCACACCATGATGATAATTGACTGATCCTCTGAACTGTAAGCTGCCACCTCAAATAAATGCTTTCCTTTATAAGAGTTGCTGTGGTCATGGTGTCTCTTCACAGAAATAGAAACCCTAACTGAGACAGTAGAAAGAGTCTTGAAGTCTGTGCCTTCCATCTACAGTGTTAAGACACCAGCTACATGTTCGTATCATAGTGTAATAAGGAATTTTGTCCTTAGGTTTAACTCATTCAAATTCAAATTAAAGTACCCATATATATATATGTCAAATGCCTAGCCTATTGTGTTCTATGTGAAAGGGAAGTGCCAGAAGATGGATGCGATTCAACAGTGGGTGCAGAATTCTAGATTCCTGTTTTGGAGCTTTAGTTCATCAGCTTTGCTGCATCAAAAATCTTCATTATACAAACAGTTAGCCCTTTCTAGTATACATTCCATCAAAGCAAGATGGCAGTGAGTATCTGTTTGTTATAGCATTCAAACCAGGAAGCTGAGAGAAAATGTGTGTAGGGAGCAGGATTATTACCTACCAGCTCACCCCCAACAGCCTACATCATAAGCTATGTCCCATCTCCTAAAGGTTCTACAACCTTTCCCAAATGAGTTGGGGACCAAGTCTTAAAACACATGAGGGGTGGGGGTCATTTCACATTCATACCAGAGCTGTGGCATAATTTCTTTTTCCTTCACAAATTAAATAAGTATTTCTGAAAATATGTTTGGGCATTGCTCTGACAGACATAAATGAAAACTTCAAAAAATGGTGATATTATTTATTAATTTGCCTAGCTACCTATCTGGTGGCACTTTAAACATCTATGACTTTGTATTAGTGCACATTTATTGTCTATACCAATGAGTTTCATAAGAATATTTTCATACAAGTATGCATTGTACTTTGACCATGTTCCTCCCATATCTCTTTCCTTCCTCTCTTGTCCCTCCTTCTAGTTAGTTGTCTTTGTTCTCCTAAATAGTTTCATTTCTATTTTTATGTCATATATATGTATATATGACATATGATTTCTATACATATATATGTATATATATATATATGATTTCTATACCTATATAGAACCTTGAAAGCTCAAGTGGAAAAAAGCAGGTGATTTTTGTTGTTCTGAGTCTCAATTCTCATGATAATCTCCAGTTGTACCCATATCCCTGAACAAAAAACAAAAAACAAAACTAAAAGTTTGTTCTTTATAGCTGAATAAAATTTTATTATTTACACAGAGCATACTTTTGTTCATTTCCTCTGTCAAGGGACAGAGCCATATCATCAAAAACAGCATGATCCTGGTCAGAAAGAGACACATAAATCAATGGAACAGAATAGAGGACTTGGATATAAACCTACACAGCTACAGCCACCAAATTGTTGAAAGAGATACCAAAAACTTACGTTAAAAACAAGATGTCCTCTCCAACAAATGGTGCTGGCACAACTAGATATCCATACATAGAAGAATGAAACTATACATTTTTATCTCACTTTGTACAGCTTGAATACTTTACCAAACCTTCCTTTTTATCTTGTACCCAGTGCAACAATGGTTTTCTAATTAGTCTTTCCCCTGCATCTTTACCAAGAATGAAATCATTTTTCTGTGCAAGTCTTATGTGGTGAAATTAAAATTTTCTGATATAATAAACTTGTCATATTCAAAAAAATTAATCTAGGGAAAGGACTGAGATAATTCAACTCAGAATCTTGGTATCAAAAATAGCAAAGCAAAATAGCTCTAAGTCAGTAATATCATCGAACAGTGACACAGAGAGCTTCATAGTTCCTTGGTATTCCTGTTGCACAGTTGCTGCCTTTAATTGATAATCATTTCAATGAGATGTGGCAGTTGGAGACATTTCTGTCTAGAGCGTTTGTTTTCCACATTTTGAGACTGAAAATATCCAAGAATAGTTTTGGGAACAGTAATTTGATCTGTGAAGGATACTGGGGACGACATTGCTCTTATGGTTTGAATATATATATATATGGGTTTCAAAACTCCAAATTTTGTCATACTGGTATCTTTATGGCTTGGGAAGTTACTGTTAAGTGTCTGCCTTGTTGCCTCTCCTGTGACTGCTGGGAAAGGTCACTCGATTTCATAGAACAAGAAGAAACATACATTGGGTCTAGAACTGTTGACTTTTGCTCAATGTATTAAATTATGTTCACAGGGAATAACCAAAACCCTTAGCAAAGATACAATGGACAAATAATCAGTTACTTAATTTGGATGCAGGAAAGTGTTCTGTGTTTCTGTTATGTACAGTTTTTCAGTCTTATTTTCATTCTTCTTTTAGCTAAAGTCATATAACTTGTCCAGTAATTCTTCACATATTGGCCAATGTAGGCATGTAGTCACTTATAATTCTTTGTATTTTAAGGAAGAACAATTTTATCTATATAGCTGCCTGTTTGCTTACTATAAATCTGAACAATTAAAAGTAATTGATTGCAGGAATTGGTCATTTGTGCACAGCATTAGAACATCTAGTCCAAAGAGACAGATCCATCATGGGGTGAAGCAGTAGGAAATCAGTTCAGATAATGATACAAAGCATGGTATTTTTCTGTGACATGAAAAGAGATTTTGCTGTTTCCCACATGAGAAGACTTTCTGAACAGAAAACCATTAGCACAGGCACTGAGAGCAACAATTCATAAATGGGACCTCATGAAACTGAAAAGTTTCTGTACAGCAAAGGACACCATCATTCATAAAAAGTGGCAGCCTACAGAATGGAAAAATATTGCACATCTGATAGAGGACAAATATCCAAAATATGTAACTAAACTTAAAAAACTGAATGTCAAGAAAACAAATAACCCAATTAAAAATGGGGTACAGATATAGACAGAGAATTCTCAATAGAGGAATTTCAAATGTCTGAGAAACACTTGAAGAAATGTTCAATGTCCTTTGCCATCAGGAAAATGTAAATCAAAGCTACTTTGAGATTCTATCTCACAGCAGTCAGAATGGCTAAGATCAATAACACAAGTGACAGCTCACACTAGCAAGGATGTGGGGTAAGGGGAACACTCATCCATTACTGATGGGAGTGTAAACTTATACCATCACTATGGAAATTAGTGTGGCAGTTCCTCAGGAAGATGGGAATCAATCTACCTCAAAATCCAGCTATGTCACTCTTGGGCATACACCCAAAGGATGCTTGTTCCTACCACAGAGACACTTGCTCAACCATGTTCATTGCTGCTCTATTAGTCATAGCTGGAAATTGGAAAAAACCTAGATGTTTCTCAACAGAAGAATGGATAAAGAAAATTTGATACATTTACACAATGAAATACTACTCAGCCATTAAAGAAACTACATTGTGAAATTCGCAGGCAAATGCATGGAACTAGAAAAAAAATCATCCTGAGTGAGATTACCCAGACCCAGAAAGACAAATAAGGCTTGTATTCACTTATATGTATATAAAAGCTGTTATGTCAGTGACAAGCAAGCTACAATCCATAGAATCAGGGAGGTTTGTATAAAGTAAGGGACTAGAGGAGACAGAAAGCTCTCATTAGAAAGGGAAATAGAATAGAGAGTTACTGATAGGTAGAGTATACTGGAATCGTAGGATCAAATGGGGAGGAGGAAGGAAAAGGAGGGTGAGGAAGGGAAGACAGGGAGAAACAGACAAAATTAAGGAGCATTTGTGGGGTAATATGGAAACTTAATACAGTAGAAGCATGTGTGTGTGTGTGTGTGTGTGTGTTAGAATATATATTCTACCAGGATATATATTTAGAATATATAAAATATATATATATATATATATATGTTCTAAATAAAAATCACCAAAATATATAAAATATATATATTCTAAATAAAATCACCAAAAACTAGGGAGACAGAGCCCTAAGTGGACATCTCTTACAACCAAATGACTGATGCTTCCAGTATTGGGAATGAGTTATATCTAATTGAGTTGTTGGCCAAAGGTGTCCCATGGAAATTCCCAAACTACCCAGGCTGCTGCCAAGAATATGAGTTGCTCTCCACAAACTGACAGCAAGTCCCTATTACTGAAGACAACATTTACACTTTCACTGAACATGGAGAAGTTGAGCTGGTGCCTACCTAGGGCCTTCACCACTACAAGCTAGCATCTTTGGTATAGGAAGGTTCTCTTCAGGCTACCAAAAAAGGAGAGATATAAACACTAACTGCACTATAACCCTTTAATCTAAGGTGGTGCCCTGCCTTTAAGGCATGTTAGTGCAATGGTGGCACAATGATTGTGAGAGTAAACAACCAATATCTGATTTGAAATTAAGGCCCACTCCATGAGATGGAACCCATACCCCATGCTTTTTGTATGACCAAGAACCTGAGAGTAGATAGCCCAGGGACCTAAGGTAAAATAAAAAACTACTGTTCTGTTAAAGGACATACCAATAAAATGACTCCTAATGACATTCTACTATACTCATAGAGCAGTGCATTGCTCAGCCATCATCAGAGAAGCTTCGTCCTGCAGCAGATGGGAGCAAATACAGAGACCCATACCCAGACAATATGCAGAGAGTGAGAGCCCTCACTAGCTTTGAATGGAATGTCTCCATTAAAACCCTTCTCTCAGGGCTCAGGGAACTCTGCATAAAAGGAGGCAATAATAGTGTAAGATCCAGAGGGGAAGGAGAACACCAAAAAGACAATATTTTCTAAACAAAGCAGGGCTAACACACAGATGAACTCCCAGAGGCTGAGGCAGCATGCACAGGTCCTGCACAGGTCTGGGCTGGATGAGGTCCCAGCACTGAGAGAAGTGGACACGTGCTCCCATTCCTAAGGCAGAACTTTTTCTAATTGATTACCACTTACAAAAGAAAATTTAGTTTTCTTCAAGGTCTTAGTGGGGAAGCAAAGTACTCTTAATGGTGGGCTGTACACCCAGTAGTAGATGGCCAACAGAAAACAAACTCAATGACATCTTTGGAGATTCCTTTCTCATAATGTTATATGAGAGCTTTTTTCTTTCTTTTTAAAAATTTTATCTACTCACTTTATTACTTTTTGTTTCCTTCTTCAAACAAAACAAAAATAAACATCCCACTATTAAATACTAAGATAAACCTTCCTAGTCCTAATTTTAATTCCATAGTGATTGACCTATTGTTTAATCTATGTTGTAAAAAATATATAAAGTAGCTCGTTTCTGCCCAAATTGAAGTGACTGGAGCCTTATTTACCCTATTAATTAAATCTATTAAATATATGGATGCTCCAGCCAGCGGGGTCTTCAACGGAGAATGGTATCTTGACAAGCAGGGTTGGCATTTTCAAAGGCCAGATATTTAACAAAGGCGCTTTTGCTTTCTCCACTGCCAAAGAGCCGCTCAGTGGCATCATTTAAACAGCTAACAAAATCATTGTATAGTTCGTCAGGTCCTTGCCTTATCTTTGCAAGGGAAGTGGTGGCTGCCCCTTTGAAGGGTAGGCATTTCCAGGCTCTAAGGCCAGCATATTGAATTTGAGCTAATAACCTAGGGGGAAAATGAGCCTGAGTTTCACTTTGGTCATAGGGACTATGGCCCAGGAGTTTTTTAAGGGTCCAATTTTTTGATGATTGTTTTTGGGAATTGTGCTGGGCTATCTCTCTACAGTTCTCTACAAAGTCAGTTTTCCAAAGAACAAAATCTCCTCTGGCAAACACAGCTCTAGTCAAATAGCTCCAATCATCTGGGGTAAGCCATCTATCACTCAGACTTTCTAGGAGGGCTAAGGTAAAGGGGGCTTTAGGGCCATAATTAGTGACAGCTGCCTTGAGTTTTTCTAGGTGTTTAAGGCTAAGGCGTTTGTATTTTTGAGTTGGCTCAGGGTTATTTCTGACATTTTCTGGTGGTTGGGCAGAAGCCTCATCCTCAGAGGCAGACTCCTCGGATCCACCGCTTTCCCCATCCGAAGGAGCAGGTGCCTCTAAACCAGAAGGGGTCACCTCCGAGCGGGTAGGGTCATCAGGCCTTTCCTCCGAGGGATCAGCCAGGTCCCCCATGGCCTGGCTATGGGTAACTGGAAAAGTATAGAGGGTGCGGGATGTCCTCAACTTTTGTTTTTCTTTGGGTGGGCCTTTTGCACCCTCCTCTGGAGTTTTTTGGATATCTAAGGCCAATTCAGCCAGTTCTTTATTAACGGCCCTGAGTCCCTTCACGAGTTGTATCTCGTCTTTCTTGGAGGATCTCTCTGAAGGAGCAGGCCTCATCAACGAGGCAACCCTTTGCCTTTTGTAAGAGGGTGGGGTCAGAGTTATTTTCAAGGACCGGTGCACAAAAGGAGGTTGCATAAGGCGGGGGTTTAAAGGATGGGAGCTTTGAAGAGGTCAGCTTGCTAAGAGGAGGCCAGTCCAGATTATGATAATTAGTGGCCTCTTTCTCCAAGAAGGCCTCATCCTCTGGGGTCAAATCCTCACCAATATTTTTAAGGGAAGGATATAGCTGTTTTTGGGGGTCAGCCGGGTCCTTTTTCCCAGATGGTGGAGGGGAGGCTAGTTGGTCAGGGGGAGGTTCAGGAAGGTCAATACTAACAGAAAGACAAACAGAAGGTTGACAAGAGTATTTTTTTAATGCTTCCTCTCCCTCTATGATTAATTCTTTAACATCAGGGGCATGNTTATGAACCTTTATGATATCACTAATTAAATTCCAATATGAAAATGCAGTGACTAGGACCTTTTCAGGGCCAAAAGTTCGATAGTAATCATTTAAACAATCACCAACTTGCATCCACCGTTTTTCATCTATAGTGCCCTCCTGAGGAAACCAGGGACAAAGGTCCCCAATATAATCAAGAAACTTTTTAAAATCTTTCTTTTTTACCTTGTTCCTCGTGTCTTGAGAGACTCAAATAAATAAATCCTGCTTACTAAATGCTTGTCCCATGGTAAACTTACCTTGCGTCAGCACAAATCAACTCCCCAGATCTATCTCACGGTCGGGCATCCCCGGGGTGATCACTTGGCCGGACTTTCGCTCATGGAACATTCTCCATGGTGGTCCAACTAATATGCAGCCCTGCTTTGGTGTGTGATATTCACCGATCCTTCACGTTTTCAAGCCTCAACTTTGGGCATGAGTTTGCCCTGGCCAGCGGGGTCTTCAATGGAGACCCTAGAAGGGCTAACGGTGAATGAAAGGGACAAGAGACACGAAGAATGAGAGCAAGACAGGATTCTGATCAAGCTGCAAAGTTTATTTTTTCATCAATTGATTATATAGCGGGTGAAGCAGGAGATTATGCTTGGGGGTGTGGGTCAGGGCAATTAGGTTGCTAGGTAACCTGACTGCAAGATGTTTTCTCGGGAAGGTCAGGATAGCAGATGTCCCTGACTGACAAAAAGATAAGGAAGTACCAAGCTGTTTTTGCTTAAGGCACTTAACAAGAATTCTGGAAAGGGAACCTGTTACTCAGGAAACAGGAACTGAAGATTACCTGGGCTAAGATAGCTTAATTATAGCCAATACAGGTTGTGGGCTCCGGCATGTGGATGAACTACATGAAACAGAAGTTTGAAAGAAATTTTATCCAAGTCACTGAAGGTGAAAAACAGCAACTCAAAAATAACAGCAACTCAAAGAGAAAGGAGACAAGAAAGTAACGCAATTTCATTCCGCGAGTTTAGGCTATAGACTAGAGAGGAAGATTCCAGTCAGAACCCACAGGTTCACTGCGTTGAAGAGATAGAGCTTAGTAACTGGGAAGAACAAAAGGCCTTGGAGTTAGCAGTACAGGACAGGAGAAAGCAGAGCTATACAGAGAACTACAGGGACTTGAAAACTCCAGGAACTATCAATCAGAGCACATATAAGAAAATTACTCGACAGGATTATAGAAAAATTACTGACAGGATTATAGGAGAAATGCTCACATGATAACTAGAAATAGTGCTATATATCAAGATTTGTTTCACATATACAAATGTATTTATGCAAATTTACAAGGAAGAGCCTAGCTGCAATAATGGACAATAGGTCCCATGTAGACCTCTGTTCTAGAAACACCTACCAAATCTTAAATCAGGTTCAATGATTCCTAAGTAATCTAACTTGTTCCTAGAAAAATATTTCAAAACAGTAATAGGAACACAACATTTTAGTGCTCAGGAAGGTAAAACTTACAATGTATAACAACTGAGCTGAACAGGGACAACACCAATAGACATGCTAAAGTGGACAGAGGAAAGACTGCAAGGCCTCAATCCTACACAGAAAACTAAAGGCAACTAAGAAATGCTTGGAATGAGAGAAATAGTCTTCCTCAGGAAAGAACATGCCAACTGGTTATCCAATACCAAATTGTCAGCCCTAAAAACATACATGCAAGCAACACTGCATAGACAGAGCAGGTTATATTTAGGCATATATATGTATATACACATATGTATAAGCATGAAATAACAATGAAAAAAGAGGCCATGAATTTGAAAGAGAGCAAGAAGGGGTGTATGGTAAGATTTGAAAGGAGGAAAGGGGAAGATGAAAATGATGTAATTGTATAAAACTCAAAAATAAAAGAAAAAATATGACAAAAAGTAATCTGGCATACAAAGAAAACAGTGAAATGAATATGATCAAAATGTAAAACTTCTTTTTTTGTTTTCCTTTATTGAAAATTGATTCCCTGCTCCTACAATGTATCCTGATTACAGTTTCTCTTCCCTCTAATCCTCCCAGTTCCTCCTCACTTAAATTCCCATCCAGACCCACTCCCTTTCTGTCTCTCACAAGAAAAGGACAAGCTTCTAAGAACAACAAAACATAACAAAATAAAATATAATATGATAAAATAAAAACCATCACATTGAAATTGGACAAGGCAAATCAACAGTAGGAAAAGATCCCAAGAGAAGGCAGAGACTCCTTTGTTCACATACTCAGGAGCAAAAATAGTAAACTGAAAGCTATAATATATAAATAGAAGACTTGGTGTGGACCAGTTTCAGCCCTGTGCTTGCTGCTTCAGTCTCTGTGAGATGATATGAACTTTGATCATGTTGATTTAGAGGGCCTTGTTCTCCCGGTTTCCTATGGCTCTTATGCTCTTTCTGCCTCCTTTTCTATATAGGGTTTCCTGAGCTCTGAGGGGAAGAATTAGATGGAGAGCTGTGTGTTCAAAGTTCTCTTTCACTGCATTATATCTGCCTGTGGATCTCTGTATTTGTTCCCATCTGCTACATGAGGAAGCTTCTCTGATGATGGCTGAGCAAGACAATGATCTATGAGTATAGCAGAATATAAATAGGAGTCATTTTATCATTAATTTATTTTTTAAGATCAGTAATATTTTGTTTTGCTCTAGGTCTCTAGTCTCTGGTTCTTGGTTACTGAAGCAATTTCAAGTATGGGTTCCATTTCATGGTCAATCTCAAGTCAAATCAGACATTGGTTGGCTACTCCCACAAGCTTTGTGGCATCATTGCCCTAGCATGTTTTGAAGGTAGGACAGCATTGTAAATCAAAGGATTTGTAGCTCAATTGATGTTTACATTTCTCTTTTCATAGCCTGCAGATTACCTCTCCATATTAAAGATGCTAGAACATGAGGGTGAAGGTTCTATGTAGACACCAACTTGACCTTTCTGTGTTCAATGAGTTGTGAAGGTGTTGTCTTAAGCAATGAGGCTTTGCTGTCAGTTTGTTGATAGCAACCTATGGTCTTGACAACTGCCTGGATTGTTAGGGTATTCCCATTGGGTCCTTTTGTCCAACAACTCAATTCGATGTAACCCAGTCCTGGCACTGGAAGCTTTGTTTGGTGACAAGAGAAGGTCAGTTGGGATTCCATCTCCCCTATTATTTGGAGACTTCATTAGGATTGCCTTCATATATTTTAGGAAGTTTCCACTGCACTAGGTTTCCATACTATCCCTCAAATGCTCCTCAATTCTAGCTCTCTGCCCTCACATTCCCTCCTTCAACCAACTCCCCACTCTGCCTCCCTACTTAATCCTCCCATTCCCACCTCAATCTACCTCCAATCCACCCATAAAATCTATTCTGGTTACCCCTCCCAGGGAAGTACATGTGTTCCTTACTCTATAGCTAACCTTTCTGAGTCTATGGATTGTAGCTTGATTATTATTTACTTAACAGCTAATATCCACATAGAAGTGAGTACATACCATATTTATCTTTCTTGGTCTTGGTTATCTCACTCAGGATGATTCTTTCTAGTTCCATCCACTTGCCTGCAAATTTCATGGTGTCATTTTTTTAACAACTGACTAATACTCCTCTGTGTAAATATGGCACATTTTCGTTATTCTGTTGAGGGACTCTAGGCTGTTACCAATTTCTGGTCATTATTAATAGAACAGCAATGAACATAGTTGAACAAATGTACACCTAAGAGTGGTTTATCTGGATCTTGAGGAAGATCAAGTCCCATCTTTCTGAGGAAACACCACACTGATTTCCAAAGTGGCTGTACAAGTTTGCACTTCCACCGGCAATGGATGTGTGTTCCCCTCATTCTACATCCTCAACAGCATTAGCTGTCACTTGTGTTTTTGATCTTAGCCATTGTGACAGGTGTAAGATGAAATCTCAAAGTAGTTTTGATTTGAATTTTCCTGATGGCTGAAGATGTTGGACATTTCCTTAAGTATTTTTTTGCCATTTGAGTTTCCTCTATTGGGAATTCTGTTTAGATTGGTACCTCATTTTTTAAACTGGATATTTTTATGTTTAGTTTCTCAAGATCTTTATATTTTTTTGGATATTAGCCCTCTATCAGATTTGAACCTGGTAAAAATCTTTTCCCATTTGCCATGTAAGATGTTGCTTTTTCCTAATGACAGTGTCTGCCCCACTGAGAACTTAGGTCTCCCAAGAAGGGACGACCTGGGACTGTCCATCCGTTTCCAGCCTCCCTTCCCCAGGAGACAATCAGATGGGACAGGGAGTCCAGTCAAGCAAGAACTCATTTATTGAAAAACAGTCAGCCCCTTTTAAAGACTAAAACCACAAGGCTAGAGAGGGGCAGAGTAGATGCCCCATCGGGCCAATCCATTTAAAGTTACCCAGACAAAAACAGTTTAGGTTTCTCCCTCCTTGCTTCCTCCACAGACCCCCACAGACCTTTGTCAACAACTTGGTTTCTTATTCCCTGCCTCCTCCCAGGACCATCTTTACTTGTAAACAACTTGGCTCTGCAGGCCCCTACAGAGCTCCCCCCTTTTATTTTAGTCAGTTTACAAACGGTTTCCTTAACCCATACCATGTCGCAGAGCCTTTTGAGTTTGCAGTTAAATTTCTTAAGAAAACTATAACTATCTAATCTTCAACTCCCTCAGAAACCTGAGAAGGAAATAATATTGCCTAGTAAAACAGGAAGTGCAAACAAGTGACTTCCAAAAATGTTAGTTGAAAGAAACAGCCAGCTGCCTGGACAGTCACCCGAGGTTTCTCTGCCATGTTGGGGCATCATCTTCAGCCCATAGGCTTAGCGTATCTGACAGACTCATTTGGAAGCAGGATATACTCAAGGTCTATAGCTCGATCCCACATTTGGTGTGAGTATTCCATGGACCAGATAAACTAGAATTCCTCCAGTGTCTGGAAATTGTTGGTGTTTTTGTAATTCAGCTTCTCATTTTTCTTGGCTTGTGGGTGGTTTCATCTCCTTTATTAAATGTCAGTCTATCATTGAGAGGCCATACTCCATCAGCCTAGTTACTCCTCCAAGAATAACTGTTCCAGCTGNTGTTCCATTGTACACCAGAAGCCATCGGCCCACTGCCTGTGCAACTGCTGAAGGAAAAGGCACTGGACCTTTTCTGGATTGCAAAGCCACTTCAGCGATGGTGCCATATTGTCCTGGCCTTAAAGGATGCTTGTTGCCAAAGCTGCAACCACACTTGTCTTGGCAAGAATCGGTACTCCTTTATTTTGTGTCCTGCTTGTCGATTTTTTTTTGAACAGCATACTGTCAACAGTCAATGCGAGGGCACTTTCTTGCCCAGTGGCTAACTTTTGGCACATGAAAGTTAACTCTATATGCAGTCTCTTCAATACCCATATCTTCTCTGAAACAGATTGGTGCTGCCAGGAGCCAACATGTCTCATTGTCATAAGAAAGAAAAAAATCTAAGTTATTAAAACATTTTAAATGCCATATTCTGCAGATCTCTGAAGGGTTTGAAGATGACCTATCTAAAATATATTTCTGCTTAACCTTGAAAACACCTAATATGACTACAAGTTCAATTGTAATGACTAACCACTAACTCTCATTTCTCTATATCCTAATAGCTGATAATAATAACTTTCAAGAATTAGCAAATTGCATACCATTGTTAAATGAACTGTATAGGTACAATACCTTGAACAAGATTAGAAATATACATACAATATTTTCTAACAAAATCAATCCATACAAAAATCTAATGCAATGTAAAATATTTAAAACTAGTAATTGACTTTTAAAAATAGATTCAATTATCTACCTTTTTCCATATCATATCTATATCCTCTCTTTTTTTTAAACAAGAACCCTAAATCTAATTTTCTTTGTTTAGCCTTTTTCCTGACCATTAACAATAACAACTTGTAACCAACCATCCTAAACAATAAAAATTATCTCAAACCCAAAACCCATTGAAAAACCAAAAATCACCCACCCCACCTGTTGGGAATATGGGTGTTGTTTTCTTAAAATTGCTTCCAGTTGTTTGTGGGCGAGACATCTTTAGGGGATGTTGAAAAGAAAAATTTTTGGTTAATTATCAAGTCTGCAGTGGTAGCTGTATCATTTGTTATTCAGTCTCTACATAATGCAAAGGTGCAGGGCTTATCTCAAGTCCTTGCTCGAGCAGTCCGTGAGGCTGGATCATGTCAGCTAGCCTGGATCATGTCAGCTAGCCTTCTCGAGATTGTCCTGAGCAATTGGTAGTGCAAAGCTGATCTTTCAGTGATGTTTGTCAGCTTGTAGAATCATCGTTGTGGGGCCCCATCCTCTTTCTGGAGACTTCAAATTTGCTGTCAGGCCTGCTCATGATCCCCTGCAAAAAACTGATAGAGACTCAAACAAAAAAACATGCATAGGCAGCTAAATGAAGCTCTTTTTTTTAAGTCCCATATCAGATTGCCCTTCTGACATGATACAGAGATTTTGCATTTTCCTTTTAACAAACATGCTTGGGTTTAGAGAAAGAGAGAGCCGTTCTCCAACTCCAAAGCCAGCTTTAAATTTTAATTGAACTGGGACTACCTGAACCATTTGTGTTAAGTGTGTATAGAGAAGAGCAGAAACAAACATTTAGGAAGACTTATGAAATTTCACATGTGATATACCAATAGGCCATTTTACTCCTTTTCTTGGGGCATTTATTCTGAATGATTTGTCCTTTTTCTTCAAATGTCTCATTTGTCCAGTGTTCTTCAGATTCTTTAGCCTTCATTCTCCTGAAAGACAAAAACAAAAACACTTCCCTAAGCCTAACTTTGGAGAGGTTCCCTTTTGGCAAGTTATATCTGATTAAATCAAAAGCATTAGTTAAGTTAATTTTAAATTGGATGGTCATGTTGGATGATGAACTATCACCTCTTCTAATTAAGAGGTCTCTCTTGTTCAAATCAAACCTTTATCAATTTTGATGGTATCCATAGCGTTTCTTCTCCTGTAGAAACAAAAGCAAAACCTCGTCCCCAGTGTAATACATATCCTGGTTTCCATTCTGAGGTCAGCACATCCTTAAAGTATATAGGCTAATTTAATTCTGAAGTTTTTTTCTATTATCCAATGTCTTTCTGCAGCTGTTGTTCCTTTCTCATTAGCATTGAGAAAGTTCAAAGTTAACAGAGCATTATGTGATCTATTTCTGGGGGTTTTGTTACCCCTTTCTGTTTATTTAGCATATCCTTTAGAGTTCAATTTGATCTTTCTATGACTGTTTGGCCTGTAGGATTATATGATGTACCTGTAATATGCTTTATATTGTAATAAGCAAAAAACTGCTTCATTTTAGCAGAGACATATGCTGGAGCATTGTCAATTTTAATTTGTGCAGGCCATGATGGCCATAACTTCTAGCAAATGTGTGATTACAGAATCAGCTTTCTCAGAACTCAAAGCAGTTGCCCATTGAAATCCTGAATAAGTATCAATGGTGTGGTGTATATATTTCAATTTTCCAAATTCTGCAAAGTGAAACACATCCATCTGCCAGATTTCATTCCTCTG
>LZPO01055466.1:58857-70065 GCA_001675575.1 Neotoma lepida | reverse complement strand
AAAATGAGACATGTTTGCTCCTGGAAGCACCAGTCTGCTTCAGAGAAGATGATCGATGTTGAAGAAACTCCATATGGAGTTTACTTAATTTGGTAGTGGCAAAAGGTAGCCACTGGGCCAAAAAAATGCCCTTGCCTTGACTACTGACAATATGCTGTCCAAATTAGACAAGAAGGACACAAAAGAAAGGACTGTTGAACTTTGCTAAAACAAGATGGGACAGTCCTTTAAAAACACTGCTTCACAGAAAAGCCTGTCGGATATGCTAGACATGTATGCCGGAGTCGGATGCCCCAACAATGCAGAGTGGTTTCTGTCATTTCTTCATTTTGAAAGTTGTTTGCACTGTACTTCCTGTTTACTGAGGTAATTTTATGTTCTTCTCAGGTCTCTGATGGAGGTGAAGACTAGATAGTTATAGTTTTCCTTGTTACCAAATTCAGAAGAAAAACTCATAAAAGAAAGGTAAAGTGTATAAGGCAGAAAGACATAAAAAGATAGTTTGGGGTTGGTAACTCAAGTTAGGAAGGAAAGTGAATAAGGTACAACATTTTGGATTCACCAAGATAGGATAGATGATGGAGTATTTTCTCTGAATTTGTCAAATGCTAATGGCCTAGACATTGTTGACGTAATTATTGCCTTATATATTTGTGTATGGTTATTGTACTTACTGTGTATAGTTTTTCTATATTAATTAAAACTTTCACTTTTTATTTAGACAAAAAGGGGAAATGTGTAATATTTTGTTTGTGTTCTGACAAATAAAGCTTACTTGGAGTCAGAGGACAGAACTAGCCACTATTTAACCATAGAGGTCTGGAAGTCTACAGAGAGGAAACAGGAAGTAACAAGGTGGGGAGGAGGCGGGATCTCAGCCCTTTTGGTCAGAAGAACAAAAGAGGTAGGAAGTCACTGGTGGCTGCTCACTTACTTCTCTGATCTTTCAGGTTTTTTACCCTGATATCTGACTCCTGGTTTTTATTGATAAGATTAATTAGTTTTTTGCTTCAGGTATCTACTAGCTGCAAGTAGATACAGAAGGCTGAGATTGAAGCTAGGAACAAGGCAAAGCTCTCCCAAGTACCAAAAGAGGTCTAATACAAGATGGGGTTGCTATGGCATGGGAGATGAAAACATGGGAAAGAGTTGATCTACAGAGTGATGTTTTCCCAAGGGGTGTAAAATGATATTCCCATGACCAAGAGAAAAAAAATAAGACTGGATTTGTGTAGGTACAGAGGAAGCAGACTGGGGAATGCAGGCAAGGCAAGGAGTGGCATGGGGCCTTCATGTCAGGCCCACAGCTTAGATGGCATTTATCTGTTCAGGTAGCTTACTAGCTGTGGGTGACAGAATGACCAATAGGAGAAGGAAGTATAGGGCAGCTGTGGCACCAGCCTCATATTCTCCTGTGAGGTAAGCAAGGCCAGTGGGAATATGTACCTGTTTTATGGTTTTTGGATAGAATGAGTGTAGAGCGTCTGTTGTAGGACACTTTCTCTCATCACAGTAGGGCAGTGTGGCCTTTGAGGATGTGGCTGTGTATGTTTCCTGGGAGGAATGGGAGCTTCTGGATGAGACACATGAACTCCTCCTATATGGTGATGTGATGCTGGAAAACTGCTCTTGCAGCATCACT
This sequence comes from Neotoma lepida, assembly GCA_001675575.1. Classification (NCBI taxonomy): domain Eukaryota; kingdom Metazoa; phylum Chordata; class Mammalia; order Rodentia; family Cricetidae; genus Neotoma; species Neotoma lepida. Next base: position 68,423 of record LZPO01055466.1, on the reverse strand, counting down.
GGGTCAGTTCCTTGCAGTTCCCCTGCGTCCTGGGCTGGGCTCTCTCCCTTTCCTGTGGTCATGTATAAATCCCACTTCCTTCTTGGTTTTCTTGCATAGGTGCTGTGGGTGGCAGGTGGGCTGAGTGCTTGTTTATCTTATCAGGTAGCCCCTCAACCTAGGACCCAGAAGCCTGCCAGGGAATGATACTGGTTAGGAGTCTTCCAATGGACCAGAAATCCTACCAGGCAAATCTTCATCCTGGCAGAAGCCCTGACTGAAATTGTTCCTCCTGCCTGCATTCTGCCACTCCCCTCCTGCTGACTTTTTCTCTTGCCTGATTTCAGAGACTACTGGGCTCCCTCTTTTTACTCTCTCTCTAGTATATGCTAGGCAAGTGTTCTGCTACTGAGCTGCATCCCCAGCCCTTTTAAAATTCTTTGTCATTACTAGTTTCCTGTCTTACGCTCTGTTGGGTTGTGGGTCACCCTGTGCTGCTGCTGTCCACTTACCTGCATTATCTTCTGAATAGGATTTGTACTTTCCAGGATTCATGTACTTGTCCAGCTGGAGGAACAAGTCTAGATGACTGATGGAGCCACGTGACTAGCTCTGGTAAGAGAAGAGTGAGGGTGGCTGCATACCAGGACTGGCTTGTGATTGGTCCCAGGAACCTTAACCCTGCCATTAGTGTTTCTGACCAAGCACAGGGTCATGACTCATTGTGNTCATTCATCACTAATTCCTTGCTTTCTGTTGACTTTCCAGTCCATCTCTGGCTTTTGGGTTGGGTTAACGAAACTTCTCAGGTCCATTCCTTTCCACTGCTCCCTCTGCAATGTTCTCTCATAATGAACTGCTCAGTGTGGTATAAGATGTCTAAATGGTCTTTGGCCAGGTCCTTGGGTGCCATTTCTTTTCCTTGGTTTGACACACCCTAGTATCTCTTCAGTTCTCACACCTCAGCAGCAGAAAAGCCTTGTGGAAAGCCATCTGCAGAGAAATGAGTCAGAGGCCACCTATCCTTTTTGAAATGCATGTCATCAAAGTGTCTTTGTGTTGCACAAATTCTAAATGGTCATATAATAAAAACCAGGAGCCACATATCAGGCTGAAAGCTGAAAGATCAGAAAAGCAGAGCAAGCCACAGCCACCACTTCTTAGCTCACCAACTCCTCAGCCTTAAAGAGAGGGAGTTTCTGTCTCCTCCTCTCATGTTGCTTTCNCTGCCCAACCTTATCACTTCCTATCTCAATCTTCCTAGTGCTGGGATTAAAGGTGTGTGNCACCTGTTCCTGGCTCCGTTTCTCTTTTAGACTGAATTAATCTCATGTATCCCAGGTGTAGCCTTAAACTCACAGAGATTCAGACAGATCTCTGCCTCCTGAGTGTTATGATTAATGGTGTGTGCCACCACTGCCTGACTTCTATGGCTAACCCTGTGTCTAGATCTGTCTTCTGATCTTTAGGCAAGCTTNATTTCCTAGATTACAAACAATATATCACCACATTNCCCCTTTTTGTCTAAAATAATAAAAGAAAGTTATAACTAATATAAGAAAACTATATACAATAAATACAATAACTATATACAATATATACAGTCAAGAATTACATTAACAATGTCCAGNCCATAAACATTCTANAAATTAAGAGAAAATACTCNATTATTTATCCTATTTTGGTGAGTCCAAAATGTTGTATCTAATTCAGTTTCTATCCTAACTTGTATTACCAACCCAAAACTANCTGTTCATGTCTTCCAAACTTATACACTTTACACATTTTTAGTGAGTTTCTTTTCTGAATTTGTTAACAAGGAAAACTATAACTATAACTATCTCGTCATCAACTCCCTCAGAGACCTTAGAAGGAAATAATATTAATTGAGTAAGCAGAAAGTGCTAACAAGCAACTTCCAAAAAATGTGAGAAAAGACAGAAACAGCTGGCTGCCTGAATGTCTCTCTGTCTGTCTGATGCAGCTGTGAGAGCAGAGAACCCTGAGCCCAGGCCAGGTAGAGTTTTTGTCATAGCAGTGATTGAGGTGACAGGATTTCCAGGGTTCAGAACCCTGATTGGCTGACATTTGTCTAGGGGTAACTGTAAAACAAAAATAGGTATGTGCTAGACTCGGGGACATCTGGCCACCCTATCTAATGGTTGGAATGTTTGGGATGTCATGTACTTCCCCATAGATGCAGGACCTCCCTGGTGGGGTCAGCTTATGGCTTTTCCTGGGTCTGGGTGTTGCCTGCTAGTAAGACTGTCACAGACACTGTGTCTGGGCCTCTAATCCTGTCATGGCAGCTGTGTGGTCAAGCTGTTTTGAGCCCATCTACATTTGTCACATCTACAAATGTCCTAACTGACCTTCCACACAGTCCTGCCCTCCCAAAGGCTGCTGCCTCCCAGATACAGCACACAGTTTCCATGAGACACACCCTCCCAGCAGAAGGGCATATATGAGTGTACCAGCCTGCATATCTGACCTTCGCATAAGTCCCACACAGGACTCAGCTTCAACTGTGCCTGCAACTAAGGGCCCATCATCACCACCACCTCTCCGTACCCCCATCCCCCCTACCCTCACTGTCGAAATCTGGAGCAGATAGCTTCAAGGGTCTTGAGCAGGCCTCCTGACTAGTGACCTCCCAGGGACCCCCTAGATCTGTCCCAGGGCACCGCTTGAAGACCTCTATGGAAGTGAGATGGGGTGAGCAAGGGTCAGAAAGGCTGTCTGTTCCCATTCTCACTGTCTGGAAGCCCAGCTCCCCAGTCACCAGCAAGGCCAGCAGAAGAAGCGTCCCCTTCATGGTGTAGAGTGCTAAATGCTCTTCTCAGATCAGATCCTGCTACCTTATAAACTACTGTCTCCCTGAGCCAGTCCGGCCCACCTCCATCCCACCCCACCACATCTATGTCTCCCAGGAGTTCCAAATGTCTTTGGGCAAGAACCTGGCACCCATCGATCCCCTTACCATTTGCATGGGGGAAGTGAGCATAGGAGCCCCTCCCACTTGGAAGAACAAATAGCCTGAGACATCCTGATGTCATTAGTTTCTGGACAGAAGTGGTTTTCCCTTTGCCAAAAGACAGGTAGAGCTGACCTTTCTAAGCAGGCACATACTAAGCCAAATACCCTGTTGTCCTGGCCCCAACTGTCACCTCTGCTTCCTGGTCACACTCCTCCTTACCTCTCTTGGGTCCAAGCATTTTCTCTTCAAGCTTGGAGGTAGATAACACAGGGATCAAGGAGTCTTTCTGTCACTGTAAGCAGCCAACAGTCCACAACACTGCATCTACCTGAATTCAGGATCTGAGCCAAAGTGTGCTTATCTGGGGGCAATACTGGAGTACCTTGGATATCTTAGCTGCTGCAGCCTTTGGACTAGACCTCTGAGGACATGGAGGCACCATCTGAGTCATTTAGTGACTCCCAGCCTGGGTAGATCCAGTGTGTTTGGTCATGTGGGTATCCTCAGGGCTGGTGATGTTTGTGGACTACCAACCGCATCATGCTGCACATTCCTCCTCCCTGCCACTGTAGCTCATTCCTGTTGTCCTTCTCTTGTCTTTGTCACCTCTACCAGTGAGCAGACCTCAAAGAGGTTTCAACACTACAGTCCCTGTGGTGACAGCAGTGAGCAAAGGGAGGTATTCATCCCTGTTGTAGCCCATTTGGTTTCCTAATGGCTTTACCCATCAAGTCTTCATAAAGAGGATGATTGGACCACGGGCCTGAGTCCCAGGCCCGTGTCTGGGATGGTCTGCACTTCGCTGTGCTTGGGGGAGGTCTTATGCTCCGCTCCTTGGCATTCCTTTAAAAGCCCTTTGGCAGAGACAGTTGGAGACCGATGGATTAGGATCCAAGCCTTCTCGAGGCTATTCTGTATTTTCTATCTGTTTCTCTCCCCTCTGTACTTCTATGTAATATTTCTGCTTGTCCTGCTGAAGAGTACCCTGAGGAATCGTTGGGGTGTGATGGCCCCCCACAGATGGCACCAGTGAACAGGGACACAGACAAAGACAAAAAGGACAAAAAATTCCAGACTGCTTGCAGAAAGCAGTGGTTAGGTCCTGCCAGAAAGCAGTTAGACTGGTTCAGTTTAGTAGTGAAAAAAACTAAAATGAAGCACAGGGTTTTATCCTCTGGAGAAAAGGAAGAGAAGGACTGAGAGGGTGTCCAAACACAAGTCTGCAGCGTAGAATATTCTCTATCAAGGTTTCTCTCTTTCTGTCTCTCTCTCAATTTCTATCTATGAAAAATAAGGAAGGTAGAGTGTAGTAATATAGTGTAGAAAAAATTTAGAGTAAGGTAGAGTAAAAATATTGGGAAGAAACTTAGAATAANATAAGCTNTAANGCAGAGAATCNAGGTCCTTAATTTTTTAACTTTCGAGCTAGAAACACAAGCTGGAAAAATCAGAGGAAGANATGGGGGTGGGGAAAAGATTCCTGTGGGAAGCTTTTGGTCCCAAGTGGCAGGAAAAGAATTTTCCCTGAGGGAAAATGCAGGTGNAAGAAGCCAAAGTTTAGACGTTTTGGGAAAACTTGGTGGTCTTTCTCTCTCTCTGAAACTTAAAGCTTTCTTGAAAAAAAAATCGTAGCAATCTCTCTCTCTAAAAAACNAAAAGCCTTTCAGAACTTTCTTTCTCAATTTCTCTTTCTGTAATGGCAAAAATAAGATTCACCTGGAGATATTAGTACAAGACACCTGTGGTTCACTCTAAGAAAAAACAAAACCAAACCCCTTGGGACAGGGCAAAACCTCTCTGCTAAGTTCTGTCTTTCTTTCAAGCCAGGAAAAACAGCAGCAAGAAGTTCCCTATGGTTAGCGCCCAGCAAGAAAGTGCAGGCAGAAAGCAGCAGGGACAGCTTCCCCAAAAGCTGGAACAATGGGGGAGGGGTGCTGGTGGATAGGAAGCAATGGAGGCTTTAAAAATCCTCCCTGCAATGAGGGAGGCAGGGCTTGAGTTCCCAAAAATCTGTCTTCTAAGCTCTGTCTCTTCCGGCCAATTTAAAAAAAAAAAAAAAATCCAACCAGAAATCCCTCTGTAGCTAGAACCTAGCCATAGACATGGAAAAGTGCAGGAGGAAGCAAGCAGTCAAGCTGAACTGTGTCTGCAGCTGCACTGCTGAGTCAGGGACACTAGCTGGGATAAGATCCAAGCCAGGACAGGACCGAGAAGGGACAGATTCCTTCCTGAAAGGTGCAAGACCTGGGGAAAGCTGCTAGAGTCTGAAGCAGATGCCGGGAGAGAAGTCCCTACTTCCAGAAGCAGTTAGCAGAGGAACAGAGCTGCAGCCTGAGGCATGTGAAGCTCTGCATTTGGGGGAAGGAACAAGCAGGATGAGATAAAGATCTATCAGGGATATTCTCTCTAAAGGAGCTGTAGGAAAGTTTTGCTTTGAAGGCTTGCATTCCTTTTCACTGACTGGCTAGGCCNGATGAGCAAGTCCCAAGGGAATTTTGGTATCAGAGGTACCTGCCTCAATGGCGCTAACTGGGTAGGTGTGATTCTGATCCAGGACCAGTACCAGATGAAAGAGAAACACCTATTAAGGCCAGCTCAGGGATAACACAAATCTTTTGACTCAAGAAACCTCCCATTGTAAAGAAAAATCTCTTCCCTCTTGATTTTCGATACNAAAACAAGCCCAGTAAAAGGGAACTGGAAGTTGGCTCTTGGACCCAAAAGGAATAATGGGAAATGTAGTTTTGAAAAAGTAGCTTAGAAATGTAGTAATACCATGACGCAATAGAGAAAGGCTTTCTGGGAAACGTAGTTTTCAGCTCAGAATGGCGATACTGCCTGGAAAAAGTGTTTTTTTTGTTTGTTTGTTTGTTTGTTTTTAGCTCGAAATGAAGTTTCTTTCGTAAGCATTGCTAGAAAACTTAGATTTACTTCTCAAAAAGCCGAGAGCAAACAAACAGCTTGCCTCACAGGAGATTATTAAAATGAAAAAAGCTTATGAGATTGAGTTGTGTTTAAGATTCCAGAGAAACATTGATATCATTAAAAAACACACATGGTAAACTTAAAAAAAACAGCTTTTAAAAAATTAAGAAGGAGGAAAATTGAGAGTTTGTTGAATGTCAGCTGCAATGGAAAACTGAAAGGATACAGCAGCTCTGAGCTGTGCCGCTTTTGGCTATACAGGCTCCTTTGGAAAAGTGCCTTATATTGATTGCCTAATAGCGGCACAGAGTGTTTTTTAAGGCAGCTGGATGACAAAGAGCTACCTAAAAGGGCAGTGAAGACACAAACAAATACATTATGCCCCTTAGAAGNTTTTTCTTCTCATTCTCTTTCCCTCCTTTTTGGTTTTGATAACTAACAGTTTACTCTTATTTCTATTTCCTAAATGAAGTTTCTAGAAAATTACTCTCTGTCTTGTTGGAAGATAATGTAAGAAATAATGTAGATGTTGGTTAGACAATGCTGGTAAGAACTGTAAATACATGTAGTAAATGGCCATGCTAGTTGTAAATGTACGTTTAANTGAGAAGTGTAAATAAAGTAAATCATANAAATATAGGTTTATATATTAGGGTAGAATAAGCTTTAGGCATAAAGATATTGTATAAGCTTAAGTAAGACTTAGGTATAATAGCATNGGTTTTCCCAACCTGGGACACAGGAAGCAGCGTCCCTAGCAGACTGCAAACTTGGCAGTTCCAGAAGCTGCCAACAACTGTGAAAGCAGCTNCAGAGACTGCCTGCTTCAGAGAGCAGCAGCNGAGCATGAGCGGCTGAGACNCGCAGAACATCAGTGTAGCACGGGTGACAGACCCACGAGGGTCTGCAAGCTTTCTACCAAAACGAAGCCNTGGTGAGGAATGGACACGCTAAGCTGTGAGGGAGGCGAATGGCAAGCAAGAGCTTGAAAAGCCCAGCAGAGATGGCACGCCAAGAGAAAGATGAACAAGCANCAATGTGCAGCAAAGACTTCAGAGCTGCAGTCCCTTATGGCCTGAGCCTGAGCCACGGAAAGCCAAGCAGGTGGCTTGGCAGNGGCACCATGGTGGAGGCCAAGAGCAGAGGAGCGGTGCCGATGCTGGATGAGCACCTGAGACANGCAGGAGCCCAGGAACCTGTGGAGATGAGAGCCATGTTCCAGGCTAAACAGCCAGATGGGGGCTCTGCAGGAACTGCTGAATGNCCCAGGCTGAACAGCCAGACCAGGGCTCTGCAGACACTGCTGANACAAGGGAAGCTCCCAGCAGCAAGGTGTGGCCNAAACCATGAAGTTGCCCTGGGCATACAGCCATGCAACAGGACAGCAGACAGAAGTTTCCCGGACCCAGGGTCCTGAGAACAGGACCACCAATGANGCAGGTAAAGGCACTCAAGGAAGCTGCAGCTTGTAATGGCTGGGTTTCCTCCAGCACCCTGGATGCTGAGAGCAGGGGCCATGTGCCATGAGGTGATTGAGAGTGCTTTAGCCTCAGGACACAGGGGTCCTGGGAATAGCCTAAAAACCACAGTTTCAGAGGGGCTTGCTTAAACTGAAAAAATTTTAGGAGCTGTTTGCTATACAAAGACTTAAGAGCAGCCCTGGTTTCAAGTGCTCAGAGGAACTTTTAGACCTGGTACCAAAATTTATTCTTTTGAACTTTTCAGACTTAAATAAAATGGACAGGAATGATTTCATTGCAATGAGACAATTTTAAATTTATTTATGCATATAGACTCTATCAACTCTGATGATTTATGGAACTATTTATGTAAAAATGGAACAGCTTAAAAATGGAACTATTTAAATAAAATAGTTTGTGTTTTTTTCTAACTAGGTTCTAGAATTAGTTTAAAAAATTATAAAGAAAAGGGAGAGTTAATATTCCTCAGTCTATTTAATTTAAAAAATATTTTCTTGCTACTTGAGTTAATTAATGTTATGTTTTGTATCATTCTATTAAGAAATTTTATTTGAATGTAGTTTTGTAAGAATTATAATTGTGTATAGGAACTATAATTGTGTATATTAATATTTATTTTAGCATTATTTTTTAACCTATTGATATTGAGGTACCATGGTCTGGTGAAGTTAAGGAAGTTTAATTTAATTTTGCTATGAATACATCAGAAGTTTATCCTGTGCTTTATTAGCAAGAAATTCAAGTGTTTCTATTAAGAATTTGCTTTAGATGTAAGTTTGAGAGAATTTTAATCATGTATGCAATATTTATGTTAGAATTATGTTAACCTGTTAATGTTAATGATGAAGCTAAGGGAGTTTTTAAGTTTGATACAGTTGCATCAAGAGTTTTTTAATTTAGAAATGGCTTGATGCAGCTAAGACTGCTATAGTCATCTTAGACCCATTCCAAAAAAGATATGCTGCCATCTTTATCATCCTCTACTCCTGTACTAGGAAGTGTGACATCTATGAAGATTGCTGTGATCTCTTAATGAGAAGTTGTTTTTTAATATATTAAGAAGGGGGGACCTGTTAGAGCTCATTTAGGTTTCCTAGTGGTTTTACCCAGCAGGTCTGCATAGAGAGGATGATTAGATGACAGGCCTGAGTTCCAGGTGACTGAGATGGTCTGCACTTGGCTGTGCTGGGAGGAGGTCTTTTGCTCCACCCCTGGGCATTTCTTTAAAAGCCCTTTGGCAGAGACAGTTGGGGCCCAATGGATTAGGATCCAGGCCCTCTGAGGCTATCCTGTATTTTCTATCTGTTTCTCTACCCTCTATACTTGTATCTAATATTTACTGCTGCTCCTGCTCAAGAGTACCCAGGGGAAAAGTGGAGGTGAGATGCCCCACCCACATCCCTGTACAATGAACTCTCCATTGTCACAGTCCCACAGGCCACTATGAACAGGCCGTCTGTAAACCAGAGGGCTCCACTGTCCACAGCAGTGCTGTGTGTGTGGGTCTCAGGTTCAAATCAACCCACTACCCTCAGAAAGACGTTTGAGCACAAAGGAAATTGTCAGCTGGGCATTGTGCAAATTTTTCCTGGAGATATGAAGCTTGCAGTGTGTGATGGCTAATCTTGATGGTCATCCTGACTGGATTTAGTGTAACCGTGTGACAAAGCTCTGGCTGTGTGGGAGTTTTCAGGCTAGGTTAATTGATGTGGGCTGTCTGACTTCATGTGGGCAGCATGGACTAGGGTCATAGACTGAGTGGAAAGGGGAAAGCAAGCTGGGCATTCATGTCTNTCTACTTCCTGATTGTAGATGATCAACCACATCAAGTTCCTGCACCATGCCTGCCCCACCATGGTGGACTGTATCCCTTCAACTGTAAGCGGAAAGTTGCTGCTTCTCTGGTATTTTGTCACTAGGTCACCAATGCATTAGTAGAGTGTTGTTTAGCATGTGCAAAGCCCTGAGGTTAATCCACNGCACCACACACAAAAACGAAAATGGGTAAGGAGATGGCTCAGAGAGTAAAGTGCTCATTCTGCAAGCCTCAGGACCTGAGTTCAGATCCCCAGAACCCCTGTGAAGAGGTGAGTGGACCACTAATCCCGTGTGAGCTCCAGGTTCAATAAGAGACCTTGTCTTAAAAAATATGCTGGAAGGCTGTTGAGATAGCTCAGTGATTAAAGGTGCTTGCTGCTAAGCCT
>LZPO01055465.1:58315-76917 GCA_001675575.1 Neotoma lepida | reverse complement strand
TAGGAGGAGTTGGTAAGGGGAGAAGATGGGTAGACATGAAGTAAATACAGTATTCATGTATGAAATTCTAAAAAAAAAAGGTGTGATTAAAATAATACATTAAAAGACATTTTTACGCATTTTCAACAGTGACCAAAACTGTGAGACTGTTGTTTTCCACTTCAAGCAAAATGTTCATTAACTTAACCTATTTAGTCTGCACGTTCTTTCTTAAAAGCTGAGGGAAAATATGGATTGCACCATGGTGACCTGGCTGATTAAGCTGGCAATGCTGCTGGTGCTTGGGGTTATATTATGAAGAAGGGGCTCTTTAGGAGGTGAATATAAACATAGAAAATATCAGATGATGAGGCACTGTCATTTCTNTTAGAGTCTCCCATCCCTGCTCTGTATGCTTGACACCCAGAAAATCTACATATGCCAATCTATTGGCCAAACAGTACCTGCTGGTTATTCTTGTTTTAAATGTTTACCAAATGCTTAGCATTACCAAATCAGTATCCTTGCACCAATATCTGGAATCGAAGGAATGACTCAGGTGAACAGCCCCTGGGATGATATTTAATAAGTCTAATATTTAGTAACTGTGAAAAATATTTGAAATGAAGAATTTAAAAGGAAGAAAGACCTTCTAGTTCTGAGTTTCTGAGGTTTCTTTCCATGGTTGGATGGCCCTTTGTTTCTGGGCCATTGAGACAGATCACAGCAGAAGGGTGTAACATACCTCATGGTGGCCAGAAAACAGAGAATGTCTCTTTCTAGGCTCCTCCTCCTCCCTGTTTTTTCACTTGTTTTGCTTTGTTTTTCTTTACACCTATGTTTTTATTGTGCCTATTGAGTGGCACTGACTGTATCTAGGGTGGGTCTTCTCCTCTTACTTAACTGTCTTTGGAAACACCGTCATAGATACAGACTAATATCCTAGACATTTCTCCTTCCATTCAAGCTGACAATCAAGACTATACACCCCAATCATTGTTATTACAGACCATCACNTCAGCATATTGGGACTCTCCTGCAAGTGTTGAGAAAAATAGCTGTTCTTGTGTCCATGGTGACTCAGGCCTCCTCTGGTCTCATCCCTAATTCCTTGCCCTAGATTCGGGTGACTTTCTGTTGTTCTAGAGTGCCTCAGATAGCTCCTTGGGGAAGATGGTCATCAGTAGAAGCCTGAAGAGGTCTCTTTATCCTTTATCGTTAGCACAGTTTGCTACATGTAGTAAATGCTCCAGACATATTAAATGGATAAATGGGTGAATGATGTTATACTACATCCTACATGTTTCAAGGAAATGAAGAAAGGACAGATAGACACAAGTACAAAACAACTGGGGGCAGGTAGGCTGTGCACTTTCTGATGGAGTGACACTAACTACTGCTACAACCCAGAACTTCAGTGTCTTTCTTATCTCTTTCTAGCACAGTGGTTGCTACTGCGTGATTACTCTGGTCAGTAGTTTGTAAATACAAGTACTTAGACCAGTGGAAGGCTTTGCCATTTTGATGCAGATGCAAGATGGCTTGGCCATTTCTATGGATCTGAGGCATCAGTCTTTGACATGGCTGTGCCCATGTCAACAGTACACATTCATGCAGGGCTTCCTTAGCTCCCCACACTTTTGGGCTCAGTAGAAATGCTTGGTATCCCTGTGAGCTTTGCTTGCTCTCCTTGAAGAGACCAGATCCTCCTCTTCATGGGCATGCTCACCCTCTTTCAGTAGTCTCTTTTAACAGCAGCCGATTTAAGAATCTGAATTTTTATTGTGTGGATAATCAGTAAAGGACTAAAGGATCATTCTCATACTAACCCAAGAGTGTGGCTCGTTGTAAATATTTCAGGTGGAACAAAACACCATCCTCAGTGGATGCAAATATACCTTTCACTTCAAAGCCGACTTTCCTGAGAGCTGGAGCAAGTGAAATCGTTTCTAACAGAAGGTGGCCATTCCTGGTCCTGACTTCTGTTAGCAACAGCATTGGGCAGCTTTTCTCGCCTGTGCTGGACTGCCCCTGAACATTAAGAGCATCGTACCTAAGGCCAGAGAACTGTTAATTACTCCTCCAGGAGACACTACAGACACACATGTCATTCATCCAGCAAGTGCCATTTAAAAGCCTTTTGAGTGAACCTGAGGGAAGGAGTTCATAGAATAGATGTAGCAGAAAGTCTACAGCTTGCTAGAGCACCATTAGCCCATACCCTGAATGAATTTTCCAGGAAATAGCATAGAATTGGCCACGTTGCAGCCAACACCTGTTAGCTATGGTTCTTTCAATCTCCTTTTGGAGGCAAGAACACTACACCTTAGAAGTTGTTCAGTTCATCCTGTGTAATTTACCCTGCATGTTTCTTCCCCATCTAAGCNGGAAGTTCTTGAGGAAATAAGAATGCAGCACATATATGGGAAGCTTTGTACTTGGGCTCACTGACTTCTCACTCCAGCCTGTTCTCTATACACCAGGCTATGGCTCTCACAACCCTGTTTCTTGATGAACTCTTGGATTAACAGCAGTCTCAGTTTCTTCATTGGAGAAAAACTTCCTGCTTAAGGTTTTCTCATCCTAATGGGGAAAGCATCTAAGATCTAAGTATTGGCCTCCCAACAAGCTCTTTGGGATCAAATCTATCCTAGAGACAAAAGGAGATGAAAAAGGCAAGCATGAAAAACTGATTAAACAGAATGCAGGTACTTCCCTGTAGGCAAAAGTTTGTCTGATCCCAGTCCCGCCAGGCTCCTACAGCCGCTTTGACCCAAGTAAACACACAGAGGCTTACATCATTTTTAAACTATGGCCGTGGCAGGCTTCTCGCTAGCTAGCTCTTGCATCTTAAATTAACCCATTTTGTAAATCTATGTCACCACATGTTCCACGTGGCTTTACCTGTGTGCCATTACATGTTGTTTTCTAGATGGCAGAATGGCGTCTGCCCAGCTCTGCTTTTTTCCTCTCTCCCCCTAATTCCAATGTCCCGCCTAACCTTATTCTGCCTCACCATTAGCCAAACAGCTTTATTTATCAACCAATCAGAGCAACATTTTCAGAAAGACATACCCATTACTTCCTACATGGAAAAAAAGGCTTGGGGGTATGCTTGTGATCATGTATGTGATACTTACACATATAGTTAGGGAGGGGGCTACAATTCTTTGAGAACTTCCTGTATACTTGCATCGCAGTGAGAATGTTACACAGACCAACACATTTCATCTCCATTCTAAAAGGAACTCTACAGTCTGCATCTGAGACATAAGAANTGTATGTGCATATAAAATACATATTCCTGTGAATGCATGACTTTGAAATGATCAGGATATATAAGAGACAATACATTTGTTGCCTCCAGAAGGGATGAACTGGGTGGACTAAGGTACAGAGTTTTTCACTGTATGGTACCAGTTTTGAAACAATCTGTGGTGTAGGACTGATACACTTTCCCTTCATCCAGTACCTTACCTGGCTTTTGTGTGTATGTCTATACAGTTTANCACATAAACTTGGTATCTGCATGTGGTATCTATTTTCCTGGAATGGGGCCCACAGGGCTCAAGTTTGGACATTGAGCTAAACTCATACCATTATAAAAAAAAAAATCTGACTCCTTTTTTCTAATTAATTAAAATTTTCACTTCTTTTACATCCCAACCAGTTTCCCTTCTCTCCTTTCCTCCCATTTCTCCTGTCGCTGCCTCTCCTCTGTGCACCCCCACATCCATTCCTCCTCTGCTTGTGTTCAGAAAGGGGCAGGCCTCCCATAGGTATCAACAAAGCATGGCATATTGAGTTGAGGTAGGACTAAGCTCCTCCCTTTGTATTAAGGCTGGGTGAGGCAACTCAGTATGGGGAATAGGTTCCCAAAAGCCAGTTCAGGAGTTAGAGGCAGGCCCTGATCTCAACTGCTAGGAGTCCTACAAATAGACCAAGCTACACAACTGTCACACGTATGTAGAGGGCCTAGGTCAGTCCCTTGCAGGCTCCCTAGCTGTCAGTCTTGAGTCTGTGAGCTCCTATGAGCCCAGGTTAGTTGTTTTTGTGGGTTCCCTTGTGATGACCTTTACCTCCTGGCTCTTACAATCCTTCCTCCCTCTCTTCAACAGGATTCCTGGAGCTGGATCCAGTGCTTGGATGTGGATCTCTGCATTTGTTTCCATCAGTTAGTGGGCGAAGGCTCTTGAATGACAATTAGGGTAGTCCTNAGTCTGATTACATTAGACGGCCAGTTCAGGTACCCCCTCTACTATTGCTAGGAGTCTTAGCTGGGGTCATCCTTGTGGATTCCTGGGAGTTTCCCTGGCATAAGGCTTCTCCCTAGCCCCTAAATGCCCCCCTATCAAGACATCTCTTTCATTACTCACCCCTCCGACCTGCCCCAACCCACCCAACCTGACCCCTCATGTCCACTCTCTCCTCCTGCCCCCACTTTACCCAGGAGAGCTCTTGTATTTCTGCTTCCCAGGGAAATCCATGCCNCTGACTCCTTCTTAACTCTGGATTTCTATTGTGCAACTAGTGATAGTTTATGGACTATCACTGCACCCTTCTGTACTTTTGACTTTGGATATACAAACTACTCAAAGAAGTTTTCAGTGTTAACAAATGCCATCACAAGATAACCTTGCCCAGAATGAGGAAAAGCATGCTGATCTCAGGTTCCTTGTCTTCTAGCTTCAACTCTCAGCAAAACTGAGATTTCTCAAGTATGCCTTGGCCTCTTTGTCTATGATAGATGAGTTCTCAGTGTCTCACTTCTGGACTCAAAGATCTGTCTTCCAGTTCCTCCTTGGTTCTTTCTGATATATGATGATTTTTAACTTCTTACACAGATTCTCAGTACTAATACAGCCATAAAGTATTTCCCATCCCATATAAGCAGAGTGATTTAAAATAGAGCCAAACCAAAACAAAAACCTCACTATTGGATCATAGATGGGAGACTTGANTATTAGTTGTTCATGGCCTCTCACTAATCAGCTCCCAGGGGAAGTTCCTAAGGAGAGTAAGAAATTCTGGGGAGTGGGCTCAGAACACAGGGGTTCTGTGGGCATCCTCAAATGTGTTTTCCAGAATCAAAGCAATGTGGAACTACAGAAGGATGTTGGCAGTGCTTTCTTAAACCATGACAAGAGAAAACCTGGCCAGACTTGAGAGCATAACCTACTAGATACTGGTGGTGAGGATATACCCATCTGCTGGGGCAGCAGCATCAACCTTGACCTGCAGAGATTGACATTGTTCTCATGACCTGTAGATTAGGTGATCTGCTAATACACACTGCATCACCATGTGTCTTTGCCTATGAGAAAAAAAATGTATTGGCCTTTATGCTGCATGTCTTGTTACGAATGACTAAGCTTTTGCTCTAATTCTAAAGGTCTNACAATAATAAAAACCCAGAGCCAGATTTTGGGGTAAATGCTGAAAGATCAGAGAGACAAAGGAACCAGCCACTGCCATGTCTCACCTCACCAACTCCACGAATCCTCTGACTGTTTGCCNCTGGGTCCTCAGCTGAAAGTACTCTTAGTTNCTGTCTCCTCATGCCTTATATACCTTTCTCTGCCCAGCCATATTAGTTTATTCCTAGTGCTGTGATTAAAGGCATGTGACTTCTAAATACTNGGATTAAAGGTGTGTGCCACTACCATCTGNCTCTGTTTCTCTCCTAATCTGAATCAATCTCANGTAATTCAGGGTGGCTTTGAACTCACAGAGATCCAGATGGATCTCTGCCTCCCGAGTGCTAAGATTAAAGGTGTGTGCCACCACTGCCTGGCCTCTATGTTTAATCTAGTGGTTTGTTCTCTTCTCTGATCTTCAGGTAAATTTTACTAGGGTACACAATACATCACCACACTAAGCTTTCTCTCTGTGGTTCATATTCCAGGTATTGGAATATATTCTGGGGATACCAATATACTGTTGGTCAAGGAAAACTCAAGTATGTGAGAANTGAGCTTGCAGGACTGAGGTCTTAGGGAGCCAGGCAGCTTAAGTCATGACAATAGTTTCCTGAAATTTCTTGAGTTCTTTCTTTTGATCAANCTAGAAGCTCTGGATATAATCTGGATTCTGTGCTGGTTTGGATTTAGCATGGTTCCTATGATGGAATGAGTGTGTCTGACATGAAATTACACAGCTATAATGGCTGTGTTCTTAAGACCCCGTGAAAATGTCCCATGTCTAAATGGCCAAGTTAAAAAGCCACATACTTATTAAAAATACATTTTAATTGTTCAAATTTTAAGAGATAATTCATGTTCATGTTCCCAGCCTTAGCATGTATTTCAAAAGTAAAACAGGCATTCTTGTTCTATGTGCCCATGTCCACTTGTTGGAACTAGTAAGTCCAGTAACTAATTTACCNTCCATCCTTATAAACAGTTTGGCATGAACATATGAAATGTTTACTTACTACACAGTAACATATTTTATGTTTNTGTGATCTTCTTGTCAATATATCTTGGGTAATTTTTCCATATTAACATAAAAAAGTTTATTCTGGCTACAGAGGTGGCTAAGAGGTTGAGCGTGCTTGCTGCTCTTCCATTGGGCCTGAGTTTGATTCACAACACTCACCTTAGGCTGCTCACAACCACCTGTAACTCCTGCTCCAGGGTATCCAATAACATTTTCTGGCGTCTGTGAGGCCTAATGCTCATTAACACACACACACACACACACACACACACACACACATAAATAAAAAGTTTTTTTTAAGAAAATATTTCCTCTTTCAGGAAGTGACATCTTTCTTACAGCAGAGAAGTTTTGAATGCAAGGATTGAGATCTGCTGGACGGTTTTGTCATTTAGTATTTATGCATCTTAGGTGGATTTCTTAACTTTGGTAAAATTGTAATTTCAAGATTTGTAAGATGGGAACAAAATATCAACTTTCCTATTACCCTAGATAGTATGTGACACCCTTGGGATGGTGTCTAGCATATGACATTGGAAAGAAAGAGAAGGGGGGGAAACGGAAATGGGGTAGGAGGAAAATAATTCCTTATTAACTTAATTTACAGATTCCTACAATTTAACTGCCTGGACACAGCATGATTGATTTCCTCTAGTGGACATTAGCTCCTGCATTTCTAAGTGAGAAGATAATTAGACTGGATGATATACAAAGTGTCATTGGTTCAATTGTTAGAATTTAATGCCCTCAATGAATTCATTAAACTTTCCACTTCTATATAGCCATGTACAGCAAGGGAAATTTCAGTCAATGACAGACCACATATACAATGGAAGTCCCATAAAATATAATGGACATGGAAAGTCTTGCTGCCTAATGATGTAGACATCATAAGATCTCAGCACAATGCATGACTCACATGACTCAATGTCTGTGGTCACACTGTCATAAACAAGCTTACTGCACTGCTGGTTATTTAGAAGATGGTGGTACCATTTACAATTAGAGCACCCAGGAGGCTGAGGCAATATGAATGCAAGCTTGAAGCCAGCATGAGCTGCACAGTGAGTTTCAGGCCAACCTAGGCTACATAGTGAAACGCTGTCTGAAAAAGAAAGTATAGTACACACAGTATGTGTAATACACAATACTTCATGGTGATAACAAATGACTTATTTGTGTGTATGTGTGTGTGTGTGAGAGAGAGAGAGAGAGATTCCATTGTTATATAATATATCAAGAAGTCATTTGTTATCCTAAAGGATGATGCATCCTTCATGTATCATATATGTACATATCATATATATACATACATATATGCTTTTATTGTTAGTTTAAAATATACTTCAACTTATTAATGAAATAAGTTTGCTGTCAAAAGTGCACCATTTACATGAGCAGTATGTTTATGTATATATTACACATGTATGCACAGATATATACACTTTCATGGTTATTTTAAAATATACTTCAACTTATTAATGAAACAAGTTTGCTCTCAAAAGCGCACCATTTCCCTGAGTAGTAGCCTCACACATTTCCTGTTTGCCACATATCCCGACTGTTTCCTTTTCTATTGTTCTTGATTAAATCTTGTGCTGTGTTTTGTTTGTCATGGTCCTGTTAGCTGTATGGAATCAGGTTTTGTCATTTAGATTTGTACAACTGCACTTTAACATTCAAATAATAAGAAAATCACCCAAGATGCATCTCTCAGAACATATCTTTGTCACTAACTAGTATGTGACTACACTTCATAACTTGCATTTATCATGTACCTGCTCTGAACAAAGATATTAGACTGAAAAAGCAAATGAGTCATGCTTCTTGCTTTAAGAATAATGAGAGGTTAGATAAGGGCAGGGAACATATAAGGGAAAAATCCCACATTTTCTTTAATGGCTTCATTTGAAAGAGATATATGGACTGTTCTATTGGGAACAATGGAGTTGAGTACCAAGTGTATTCCAGTGTGGTGTGGTCAGTGTCATTTAATTCCACTGGCTTCCTAGTAGCACAGAAAGGCTGCATATTCTTAACTTCCTCTCAGGGCTGTGATGGATAGAAGGGAGCATTATCCTGGATCAGAGACATTACATATTGCAGCCATTGATTGACGTGTCTCAGCTCATCTTTGGACTCAAGAATGAGTTTAGTCCTAATTGATAAATATGCATTGCACACCTACGAACTACATAAATTTGCGTAAGTCACTTCAGAACTTCAATTTCCTCATATATAAAATGGGAACAGCAATAGAAGTCAATCTCCTAAGACCNTTAACATTAAATTAATTAATATGATGATTGCACTTAAAATAGTACCCAGTACATATTCTGTTTAAATATTTGCTGTCATTGTTTTTGGTGGTTGGAATCAGGAACAGTGTTAATTTGCTAGAGGTATTTTAAATCATCAGATAAGATCCCTGCTCTCAAAGGAAGTATTGAAATAGAGGCTAAAGCTGATATATCATTTTTAGACTGATATTAGTTACACAAGGTTGTATTTTCTAAGATAAAGTAACCTTGATTTCTTCAGACATCTTGGGTAATCGATTAGACGCTCTATTGGGACTTTACACCAGTGCTGTATCTTCGACATTATATTCCATCACCTGTTGTCACAAATAACAACAGAAAAAGCTGACCAGTGCTTTCTAAACAGTCTGAAGAGCCACTAGACATAATAATAAATGTTCCTGAACTCAACATCCAAACATTATTATTATATCTATAGTGGAGGATCCAGGGAGATAAAACACTAAGTACATGAGGGATGCAACCTAGATTGAGACAGGCACTATCCCTTTCTTCAGTCTTAAGTTGTTTGTAAACAACATCCCACAAAATTGAACAAAGTAGCAGCCATTGTTCTCAGGAGAATTCTTCATGGAGCCCTAAGCTTGGAATAAAATCACTTTTCGGCCAACTCCAAAACAAATGGCCAATATCTCTACTTATAGAGTTTTCTTTTGTTCCTATCCCCAGGCATCTTTTCTAAGGAGAAATAAAGGATAATTATATATTGTTTCTTTTGCTGACTTCCTTGAATTTCTCCTCTCTTCTCCCCACCCACTGGAACAAGCCATCAAAAAATACAACAGCAATCAGGGGTCTATTAGAGCAAAATCAACTGAAAGAAGGTGATTTCCATTAGGGTATATGGGGCCAATTGTTGTTGATAAATGTTCTTTTAAGTAGCCGGTTCTGCAAAGGATATAGACTGTTTACGTATGATTAATTAAGAAATAATTATCTTTGACTGGGGGAATATGAGACAATAAATGGACCATAAAAATCTAAGTAAACATTCAGGCTGCTGCCTTTACTTTCAGTTGGTGCCAGGGAGATTTATGATTTTTCAGAAGAATATGATAAACTCTCTCCTTATCCTCCCACTATTTTCAAAATCCAAAAGCATAATGAACTCATGGTTCACTCTGCTCTTTGTTTTTTGCCCCTTTGCTGCCTGTAGATGCCTCACTGTCAATGAGGTTATTCATACTAAATCAGTATAAAGCTCTCATTTTTCATTTGTTAAATGCAATTGTCTTAGAGAAATCATCAACGGTTTCCCCTCTCACATCTCCATCCTTACCTGTCCTAAAGAAATGACCCAGTAAGTGTTCCCCAGAGACTGGCTATGTCATACTTTATTGGCAGTGTGCATCCACCTTGGGCATGGCACTTCCTGCTCAGAACTAGCAACAAATCTCCCCGAAGCTCAACATCTTTCTTTGCTGTTATGTTTTGCCTAAGGAGTAAAATCTAGACTGTTTAGTCTAGGATTCAAGTCTCTATCTTTCATGAAATCATAGTTGTAATAATAATCACTGCATCTGCACGTGGGAGTAGCCTGGATTACAAATGTAAATAGAAGTATGATGTGGATAATATGGCTCTAATAAGGGGAGGGGATATGTAAACAAACAAATAAGTGCACCAAAAACTGAGTTCAAAAGAAGAAAAATATACACAGTATGTTGGGTGTGTGTTAGAAGCTGCACCCATTACGTCTCACCAACGTGACTACCTACACATGAGCTGCATAAGGACGACAGCAGACATGCTAACAGAGACAGGGGAAGGTCCACCAGGCCCCAAGCCTGTACTAAGTACTACAGGCACTGGAAATCTTTCTGTCTCCTCAACTGCATAGCTCCCTGAGCCTTGAGGGGAAGGGAGGGCTTTGATGAAAACGTCCTAGTACAACAGAGTGCTCTAAAGTCTGTCGCTCTCTGCACATTGTCCTGTTGTGGGTCTCTGTGTTAGTGCCATCCACTGCAAGAAGATGCTTCTCTGATGTGGGTCAAGCAAGATACAACCACACTCCAGCGCAGACTCATGTCCAGAAAAGAAACACAAGGCTACTTTTGTGGACTTTTTGTCTTGTTTTCTTTTGTTTTGGTATTTTTTGTCTCTGTGGTCTTTCCCTGTTTGATTTTGATTTCTGTTTTAGTGGGGTTTTTGTTTGTTTGTTTGTTCGTTTCTTGCTTTTTAAATCTGTTTATTTTTTCTTTGAAATTGGGGGGAGAGAACATAAAATTGGGTGGGTAGGGAGGTGGAGAGGATCTGGAAGGAGTTAGGAGAGGGAAAAATGTGATCAAAATATATTTTATAAAAATTGTAATAAAACAATAAACAATACATTTAAAAAAAGAACAATAGGCAGCTAAGGAATAGAAGAAGCAAGAGAAAAAGTCTTGCCCCAGGGAAGAGCACATCAATTGGTTGTCTAATACCAAATGGTCATCCCTAAAACCACAAGTAACATTATACAGACTGAGCAGGTTGCTCTATTGCTTTATGTATTTAGGAATATATATATATATATATATATATATACAATAAAAAGGGGGACATTAATTTGAAAAAGCAAAAGGAGGGGTATATGGAAGGGTTTGAAGCAAGAAAGGGAAGAGAGAATGATGTAATTATAGTATTATCTCAAAAATAAAAGAAATAATTTTTAAAATTATATTCTACTTAAGGTTAAAGGAAACAATAAGAGCATTAAAAGAAATAAAATATTAGGGCACATGTATAAGTTCATTTCATGAAGATTGTGAGTAACTACAGAATATGAGCATTTATTACATATGAATAAAAAGAATCTATCATTTATTTTACAAGTGGATAGGGAGATAACTAAGGGGCCAAGGACATTTGTGGGAAATACGATAAATTCTATTGGAAACATCCAGCTGCTAGTTGATAGAATCATCTGGAATTCAATGTTGAAGTTTGGGTTTATAGTAAATGCTTGGGAACCTAAAGCAGGTGTTCAATGGAGTTTCAGATGAGGCTGAGATTGCCTAAGGTAAGAATGTGAGGGAAAGGGCGATACTGAAGGAGAAACCAGAAGATCCCCACATTTACAGCAGCCCACGAGGGGCCCCATAAGACTGAGAGAAACCTATAAACAGGACAAAAATATCAGATTAGAATATTTGAGGAAGAAAGACACAATGGACAGCATTAAATATGAAAGAGAAATTCTGCAATAGTCATGAATTGTATGCATTGGGATTAGGAGGTCAGGTCATTCATGGCACATGTACAGTCAGTTCCCTTGTATTGCTGAGAGCTAAGAAGACACATGGTAATGGAAAAATAAGCAGACAAGGACATGGCAAAGATGGGTGGAGAGTGATATCTGGAACAAGATATTAAAAAGAGAATGTTATTTCATATCCATTTTTTTCTTATAACTGTGATCAAACACTGAAAAGGAAGCAACTTGAGGGAGCACAGATTTTATTTTGGCCCATAGTTTGAGAGGGCACATTCCATTATGGAAGAAAGTGGAGGTATGGTGGCTGCAATGGCTGTTTTCATTGCAGCCTAAGTGTGAGTTTGTTCATATATTGTNAGATCCAAGAGAGAGAGAGAAAGACAGAGAGAGACAGAGAGAGAGAGAGACTGAGACAGAGACACAGAGAGAGACTGAGACAGAGACACAGAGAGAGACTGAGACAGAGACAGAGAGAAAGAGAGACAGACAGACACTGAGACAGAGACACAGAGAGACAGAGAGACAGAGACAGAGAGAGAGCGCTTGAGTCTGAACTTGGCCTGGTTATAACCTCTAAATTCCATCTTCCAGTGACCTCCTTCTGCCAGTTAAACCCATCTCCAAAAGGTTCAACCTCCCTAAACAAGGCTACCAAATGTAGATCAAATGTAAGAACACATGAATGACCCTTTGAGGGGACATTTAACATTGAAACCATAATACATGAGTAAGGGGCTAAGAACTGAAGAATGGTTTTGAGAGGTGGAAGGAAAAAAATGTACTTGTAAACATCGGGCAATAAGCTTCAAGAAAATAACATTAAAAAGAAGTTTGGGAAAGAGAAAATGGCTGGTGATCAAAGGCAAGAGAAAAATAATCCAGATCACAGGAAAAAGATTAGCCATGACCAGATGACAGAACATGAAGCTGTAGGCTAAATGACTCTCCCAAAGATGTCCATGCTCCGGTTCCTGGGATCTTTGAACTTGGCATGTTACATAGTAGAGGAACTTGGCTAGTGAATTAAGGCTTCTAGGCTAGGGAAATTATCCTGGCTTATCCAGGTGAGTTCAATGTCATTACTTGAGAAATTAAATGCAGACAACTTTCTCTGGCCGAAGTTGGAGAGTATGACAAAAGGGAAATTTGCAGTGTAAGAGTGATGGTTTCATTCTTCCTGATAGGACCACGTGGTAAACACAAGAAGAGGAGCACATACAGGTTCCTAGAGCCAAGAGCAATGCTGAGTGAAAGTCAGAAGGAAACAGGGACCCTGGTCCTAAAATGGCAAGGAACTAAACTTCACTTACAACCTGGGTAAACTTCACCATGCCCGGGTAACTTCATTTATCTCTAGGGCCTAAGGAAAGAACACAGTCTGGTTGGCACATTAATTAGACCGAGAGATGCAGATGAGCCACACTGTACCCTGGCTTCCACCATAGAGGACTGGCTGCAGAACTATGATAATTTGTTATATCAGCAATAGCAAGTTGACAGTAGACAAGAGAAAAGGAAACAGCCATAGCTGTGGGAGAATAAGTGCATTGCACTAATTTTCCTATTTCTTAACTTTGCAGGCTTTGACCTGCTCTGGTGCTCTGGGCTCTTGCTGTGGTTTTATTCTTCAAAGGTGAAGGTAATATTTGCTCCACAGTAACGCTAATGCCAGAGTGGAAAAGAGCAAAGAGAAAGCTCTTCCACTAATGCCCAATGTCAGAAACAGTAGATAATAGGTTTTGTTCAATAGGAGATGTCTGAACAAGATGATCCCAAAGGGTCCCACTACTCCTAAAAGTACAATCATATGGCTCACAGTTGAGCCCTGCAAAGGTTCTGCTGTGGACAATGGTACTGGGAACCACAATGAGAAATGAAATTTTCTCAGAGAACAAGGAACTGACATCCTTGCATTTTGCATCTGAGTAAATCTGGCTCCTTCAGCATTTCCCTTCTGTTAATCCAGTTTGACAAGCAGCCACGAACTTCCAAGTCACCTTCTTGTGAGTAATGTTCTATCACAGGTCTGCATTGTCATTGCATGTCATAGAAGAACTGCATAAAGCTAACATATGACCCAGGTGTCAAAATACCATTTCAGGAAATAACTTGGAAATGAATTTTGATCACCAGGACACAGTCCATCCATTTATCCCAAGGAGTGCTTCCTGGGGCTCACTTGGCTCTGGAAATCACATCCTCAAGCAAACCTGGAGGAAGCAATTAATTGTGTAAAGTAACACAAGGATTTTGGCATGAATGGCTGGATTGCGTTTATTCAAGGTTTCTTGGGATTTTTATAAGCGTTTTCTTCTCCCATAGTCAGGAAGTCTAAACCAGGCATAAAAATGATGACAGGTCAAACTGTTCTCACTCTAGAAAAGTGATGAGAAATGAGAGAGGGAGAGAGGGAGAGAGAGAGCACAGAGAGGAGGGAGAAAGAGAGACAGAGAGACAGGGAGACAGGGAGAGGAGACGAGATAGAGACAGAGAGATAGAGAAAGATGGGGGCAGCTGAGATCTCCAAAGTAGCCTATCTTTAGTCCTTTATGCGCTGAGATTCCAAGATGAGAGGACTCGCTCCTTTGTCATTGTCCCAGTCTCCCTTGCTGTTCCCATTTCACTCTCCCTGTATTTAGGATCTTTATCTTACTTCCTCTGTTATTGTTGTTTTATTGACTGAGATCAGATTGTTTTCTAAGAACAGGTGGAGATACAGAAGACAATAGGGAGATGTAAGTTTTGCTTTGTTGGTACAGTGGGGATAAAAAAATGGAAGTAGCATATAAAGTAGGAATTACGACAGTGAAGCCAATAGGAGACAAAGAACCAAGTTGATAAGGCATACTTTCTGCCACCAACACTGGAGGACTCTGTGAAAACAACTGCCAATGCCACCGTTAGCACCAATTCTACCCGTTGTAACTGCAAGGAAAACTCCTCCTCACGAACGTGAATTTCAGGTTTCAAGTTGCCTTTCTGCTTTGTTTGTTTCACTGTGTCCACCCTTGAGCAAGGCAAGCAAGGAGGGCTTGATGTCATTGCTGCTTTACTTTGCTGACACTGGAGGTGGCTGGACCTTAGAAAAGCATTTATGTCCCTCCTGTGATCAATAGGAGACAGGAGTGAGCCCATACTCTTTAAATGAAGGGTGAGCATATTGTAATATAGTTATTGTAATATACCAGTGATATCGGACTCGTTTGTGAAATAAAATTTTGATGGTACAAAAGGAGACAAAACAAAATGTATAAGCTGGAAGAAAGAAAGGGCACGGAAGTAGGGTTCAGGGCCTCAGTGTCCATTTTTGTCCTCTGGCTCCTTTGGGCTCTGGGGCTAATCTCTAATCAGGCTGTAATTGAGCTTCGCCTAATAGGTTGTTCCATCGGGAAATGCTTGTGTGCCTTGAGTACAGGGAAGACCACAGGCCGAACTTTGCTACTGATTTTTCCTGGCTCAGCATTTCTCCTGTGTGCTGTCAGCAAAAACAGGAGCAGACAGAGGTGATGTTTTCATTGAAAATCAATTCGCCCAACACACATAAGATCTCTACTACATGATACCCAAGTGGGCCAATTTCCTGTGATTTCCCACAGAATTACCCTCCATTTGCCTTCACGGTCAACTAAGCTTACCTCATGGAGAAAATGGGGTCCAAGGTGGCTAGGTTATAATTGGATGCCAACTTTTATAATGTCCTGTTGTCCTGACAGCTTGCAAAATGAATAAGGAAAGGGCTGTTTATGCTGGACATGCCAACGGGACCATCTACGTCAATGCATCCAGAATCTGGCGCCAGGGGGAGGAGTATAGACATGCCAGACCCAGGTCAGGCTAGTCACCAGTCTCTTAGAAGAGTCTAAGACTTTGGGACATCAAGTTAAACAAATAGACCAAAAACTGGAATAATTTCAGCTTTTCCTTGGAAAGAAACCATCCAATTTTAGAAGGTATTAACTGATGTCCTAAATTAACGGTTTGGCAGTGGACCTTCCTTATTGTTGACTCATAATTATGTCACATGGTCTGGGTACTACTTTTAGGTTTTCAAAGATCATATACCACAGCATCTCATTGGCTCCCACCATAATCCAAGAGCAAATTCTAAGATACTTTACCCTTTCTTAGAAAGCAAACATAACTACAAGTTGTATAGGTGATACAGCCAAGGCCTCAGGTAAATGAACTGTGGACTCAGGCCCTGAACTAGGCCTCCCAACAATTGCCCAACGGCCCTGAACTAACACTTTTCTCAGTTTATGTGATTAGTGGAGTTTAATGATTTCTTTCATGAAATTTCATTTCCAGCTTCCAGGCACTCATTGCCAGGGTAGGTAACATTGTCTGTACCTCAAAAACATGTTCTGCCAGAAATAGGACCATGGTTATGGGAATCATGTGAATCCTACAGATTTGGAGGCAACTTCCTTCTCTCTGTCCCCATGCCCATGCCCACCTGCCTCAGTCCTGTTCTCAGGGTGGAATGGTTTCTGTTGTTACACTCTTCAGCAGACTCGAAATTCCTAAATCTTGAACTTGGAATCTTTATGGCATCCGTTCCTACTCTTCAATCTTGAACCCATTAGCAANTTTTTCTTGTTCAACCTCTCCGTCCCTACCTTTTCAGTTGTGCTGTCAATCCTACTAGTGTTGACTTTTTGACTTTGTTCAATTTCCTTCCCTGGACTGGTGGTTTTGGCTTCTGCCCCGGACCCACCGCATAGTCTCTCCACTCTTTCCTCCCCAGATCTTAATGCATGTCTTTCTAGCTAGCTAGACCCACAGACTAAATCTTTCAACAAATCCTTGTGAGACACCTATCAGGCTTTGCTGCACAAGTCAGTGCTGGCCTCAGCAGTGCTGAGAGGGACTGGGGTCTTTATTCTTGGTCTGCTGAGGAGAGAAGCTACTGGGGCATTTAATCTAAACATCTTGTCTTTATTTCAGCAGTTCTGAGGCAGAATAAATGAAGCTGGATAGCGTTCTCCATTTGGAAGGATGCTGGTATGACTGTTTAATAGATTTGAGAGGAGGCTTTATTGCAATCCTTCATTTCCTTTGTCTATTGTTGCAGGTTTTCATTAACCTTTGAGGTTGTCTTCATTTTGTGGTTTGCATTTTAAGCATTTTCTGGTTCCTAAACCGCCTAGCAAATAATTTCTCTTGATCCAATTGCTTCCCTCAATTACTGTTCTACTTAAGTCTTTTGTAAAATGGCAAAATGCACAGTGCTTGAACATCTCGGGCCACCACCCCACCCATCTGTGGCCCTCATGGTTCAGGGTTTCATTTAGGAGCTTCATGTAGTTGGGGAAGTGTTATGCTGTTGCTAGATTCTCTGGAATCTCAGTCCTCACTGAAAGGAACCAAGGAAGAAAGGGCAGGAAGAGAGAGGAGAGAGAGAAGGAAGGGGAGGTTGGAGTGTAGAGGAAGTGAGAGTGATATTGGTATGTTGGATATTTGACGTGCAGTTCTATAAAAATAATGGCTTGTATGGCCCCCATGTGCATCCTTCCCTACAAATCCTACCTTGTGTGCAAAATGTCTCCATTGGTTTTTCACTTCTAGAGGATCTTTGCTTCCTTCAGCCTCTCCAATCTTAGGACTTCCTAAGTTTTTCTTAAAGACTGCCTTGAACAAAAGTATAAACACAACAATTTTGTGTAGTAGTAATAGCAAACCAGTTAATGCTTATATAAAACTTCTGAGGGGAGCATTTGCTCACTTATTTTTACTACAAGGACATAAGGTGAATCTGCTATGCAGTCTTATAGAAGGGGGATCCATGGGGTAGAGAAGTAGGATAATATGGCTTCTTGGAGTGGCACTGCTAAGAAATGGGAGAAGAGACTGAATCCTAAGCCCTTTTCTCCTCAACCTTGAAACACCTGTGGGTCCTACTGCCATTCACTAATGGAATCCCTGTCATTTTGTTGTCTTGTGGTCTTTTCTTAGTTTTCTTTTTCATNAACTCTTCTGGAATTATTTATTCATGCATATCTTGGGTGTTTTATTCTCTTCTTCAGACCAAAGTTTCCCATTTAGTATCCTGTGTAGAGTTAGCAGGAACCGGGAGGCAGGAATAGGAGCAGAGGCCGTGGATGAATGCTGCTTACTTACTGGCTCTCATGGCTTACTCAGCCTGTTAGGACCCAGGGCCACCAGCCCAGGGGTGATACTGCTCACAGTGAGCTGGACCTTGCCACATGAAACATCAATCAAGAAAAGGTACTACGAGGTTTGCCTATAGATCAGTCTAGTGGAGGCATTTTCTCAGTTGAGATTCTATCTTTCATAATGACTCTAGCTTGTGTCAAGTTGACATAAAAACTAGCCAGCACATCTGGGAATGGGGTATCTGAATTGGCCCCAGCTCAGCTAGGGCTAGGTACAGCTTCTGAGGTGAAGAGCCAGCCTTCTGTAGAGAATGAANATTTGCATTGCAGATCCTAAGGAGTTTTAAAGTTGGTCCCTAGGTGACAGGGGCTAACATGTTAGTGAGAGTGGGCAGTGCTACCTGGAATAGTAGGACTTATGATCTTCAGGTAGGAAGGTAGAGTCATGGCAGGGGTGTTGGACCCTACTCAGGGGAGATGCAGGTGACACATAATCCTCTGGCAGTAGAGGTGGAGTTATGGTGGGAGGTGGAGTCAGTCATGGTGGGAGGT
>LZPO01055465.1:0-11752 GCA_001675575.1 Neotoma lepida | reverse complement strand
CAAGTAAAGGCTGTTTTAAGATTTCTTGGTGACAAGTGGAGTCAGCTTTGACTGGGCCTTAAAGTTGGGTTTATGACTAAATTGTTTGCCTGATGTCAGTCTCCACAGTGACAAGCAGGCCACCTAAAAGGTGAATAGTCTTGTGAGATTTAAGTGTCTTCACTTACTCATGGTCTGCTGTGCTGTTGAACACGGCAGATTATATAGCTTGAGAGAGTAAGGGGTTAGCTTTGATACCAAACAGATAGATACTCAGAACTGTTTGTTCCATTCTTAGCACTCCTAGGTACATCATGAGCATGAGACTGGCTGGTGACATCCTCTTTGGACCTAAGTTGAGTCAGCCTCTCTCTAATACGTGTATCACTTTCCATATATGTGTCTGAGGTATGTGTCTCTGTGTGTATGTGTCTCCAGGTGACTCTCTCTATATAAATGTATGTCTCTGGGTGTGTCTTTGTGTGTTTCTCTGTGTTTCTCTATCAGTGTCTATGTGTGTGTGTGTGTGTGTGTGTGTGTGTGTGTGTCTCCCCCTGTTGTCTTTCTGTGTGTAGGGAGAGAGATAGAATCAGAAACAGCAGTATGTCTTTTATTCTCATCACTCTAGCCTTGACATTGTGGCACACAACCATAACAATCTTACTCATTTGATTTTTCTTGTTATGATTTCGGATGTACCTATTAATATGGTCTCATCTTAAATATGACAGAAAAAAAATAAAACCCACGCTTCTAAGGTAAAATCATGACTTCTCTGTCTACTGCATGACCTCCCCAAGAAGTTGTATCCATATGCAGAGACAAGAAAAATTAGCCTGACTTACTCAGATATAGATTATCTAATATGCTTATTAAATCATTATTGGGCAAGTGTAATAGAAAGTTGTTTCAAATTCTGCATCACTTTGAACAAACCTTATTGAAGCCTTCACTGCATTAGCCCTAATGACTTCCAATAATGATGCCGCTTTCCCTTGAGTTAGACTTCTTTGGCCGCAGCAAATCAATAGCTATTGAGCAGTGTGATCACGCAGGCTGGCCTGTTAGAACACTGGTGGCTGTACCACCAGCCCTCCCTCCCTCCTCTTTCCACCCTCGAAGAGCTCATGACGGCCACTCTCTTCAGCATCTCCTCCACTGCCCATCCTAACTTTGCCATCAGCATGTGTCTCACAATCCATGAAACTAGAAATTTGCCTTAAACAAAACTCCTGGGGAGTTCCCTTTGACATGTGCTTGTCCAACTGCTCACACACTTTAGCTAGAGAATGCACACTGTTAAACTTTGATTTCCAATCTTCTCTCCCATATTAAAATGCTTGTATATAAAATATGGTGGGAAATAACTGCTAAAGATCACATGTTCGAAAAAGTCCTATTTTGACTCCAGGCCAATTATTTGGCAAATATTTATCAACAGTGTCTTGCTATCAAACGTTTTCACTTTATTGTTAAGTGGTTTTAGGATCCAGTGTCTCTTTCTCAGATGTCTAGTCACTATGTTCATCACCAGATAAGCATACAGCTCCTGCCTCTTAACCAATTATTTCACCCAGATTATCTAATGAGCATCTTCTGTATGTGATCAANTATAGTAGGGAGATGAACACCCAATTTTTTGAAGTGAAAGTATCAAGTAATTATTTCAATTCCTTCAGTATCTTCTTATCTTTAAGTGTGTTCTTAAACTAATTTTGCATTCATGTTGATACCCACAGATTCATGCTGTTTTCAACCTTGATCAGAAAAGCTTTTGCTTCTTCTTCTTCTTTTTTTTTTAAAACAGGGATTTGCAGGGAGACATGTTAAGTGGTCCTGGGGGTAGCTGGACGGAGGTAGTGGGAGTCAATATGATCAAAATACATTGAATACATGTATGAAATATTCAAAGAATAAATAGAAATACTGTTAAAATTTTGTCTTGTAAGCCATTTAGTTTAACTCTTAATTTCATTTTAACTAAAAGTTGTCTGGCTCCCCAGCCATCCTATAAAAGTGATAACCCACTAGAGAACTACATGTAAAAGTTGATTTTTTTCACAAAGCACAAAGCAATTCTAAGTTTACTTTGTAGGGAGAGATGAAAAGAGGAGAAACAAGGACCAAATGAAATGTTTCATGAGAAGCATGCTTGGCTAGTGCATAAGCATGCAATTAGGTAAAATCAAACTCAGAAACTATTACCTGCCTACTGTGTGCTCGGTTTGAATTAGAGCTATCTCTTTCAACCAATGATGAGTTTCACTTAACTGCTCTTCCAACAAGTGGAGGTTCNCAGCTCAGAAAGAAATCTGTAGTTGATCATGAGAGAGGTGGGGGTCTGCTAAAAATCAGGCAGTAGATGAGAAAATTGGACTCCAAGCCAACTCTGTGACCTCAGGCAGATCACTGAATCTCAGGACACATCCATTTCTCCACACATGGAGTGAAGCAGGATGTTGGCTATGAGCCCACCTGTGTGTTCCCAACTCCCCCAGGTTTGGAGGAAGCCATTTGTCTATGGAGAGTGGGATCTCACAAAGGTCTGCCTTCTAGCACCTGGGGGAGATCTCTGGCTTGCTTCCCTGCAAAATCTGCCTTGCAGCCTGAGACCGGAAATCAACCAAATCTGTGCAATTCTCATGAGGNTCTCATTTTCATACTGCCAAAATGAAATAGCCTGTTCCTGCATCCTGACACAGGAGAGTTTTGGCTTAGCTCTGATTACTGAGGGCGTTAATACCCACCTGCTTTTCTGGCTGTTTGGCATATTTGTAAATTACCTGCTGGATGTAAGCAGAGGAGGTAAGCCCATGTAAGTATGAGATCCCAACAACACTGTCTTTCACCCTGAATGGAAGAGTGCAGGGGGGAGGGGATTTGTGGACCACCTGTCTTTGGCCTCTAGGAAATATCTGTGCTTGCAAAGCAAAGGTAAAAAATGGAGAAATTTCTTCAATCCATAAAGAGAGGTCTCAGTGCATAAACTGTAAGATTGAACAGCATTTTCAAGGTGCAAACCACATCCCAAATCTTTTGCTCTATTCAAGTTACTTCCTCCTGGATTCCCAACTGTGGTACTACAAACAGCTCTCTCTGCCTGGATGCCCTCCCACAGAGGTGCCACTAGTCCATCAAGGCTCTTCCAATTTTTCAGTGACTGTAGTGGTTTGAGAGAAAATGGTCCCCAAAGGGAGAGGCACTATTAGGAGGTGTGTCCTTGTTGGGGGAAGTGTGTCAATACGGAGGTGGGCTTTGAGGTCTCATATATGTTCAAGCTATGCCCAGTGAGACAGATGACTTTCTTTGCCTGTGAATCAAGATGTAAGAACTCTCAGCTCCTTCTCTAGCACCATGCTACCTGCATGCTGCCATGCTTCCCGCCATGACAATNATAGACTAAACCTCTGAACTGTAAGCCAGCCTCAAATAAATGTTTTCCTTTATAAGAGTTGCTGTGGTCATGGTGTCTCTTCACAGCAACAGAAACCCTAACTAAGACAGAAGTTGGTACCAGGTCCTGGGGTATTGCTGTGATAGNCTGGACCATGTTTTTGTTTGGAGTAATATGGACTTTGGGAGTTTGGGTTAGGAATNNAGTGAAATGCTTTAAGTGTTGCTTAATGGGCCATACCAGTAGGAGCATGGAAGACAGTGGTGCTGAGTGTGATTTGATGAACCGTGGCTCAAGATGTTTCAGAGGAGAAGAATTTTAGTATGTTCCCTAGAGATCATTCTTGGTATTTTGGTAATGAGTGTGGCTGCTTTTTGCCCTTGTCAGAAAAGTTTGCCTGAGGCTAAAATGAAGAGTTTTTGAATTAATTCTGTTGGCAGAAGAAATCTCAAGATAGCCTAGTATGGACTCTGTCATGTGATTATTAGTGTTAACTCTGATGAAGATTTATAATGAAAAGGAGCAAGTTAAGCAAATAAAAATACAAACTGTACAGATTGAGGAGAGGGACACCAGGAAGTGGAATAGAGCTAAATCCTGTGTTCAGTGAGAGTAACAGATTAAGAAATGGAGATTAACAGATTAATAAAAGGAGTGGTGACTTTAGGGTAAGATCCCACCCAGCTAAATTTCCATCTTGTGAAAAGCAATTGAAGAAAAGCTTAGAGCCTGGTGTGGTGGTGCACGCCTTTAATCCCAGCACTGGGAAGGCAGAGGCTGGCAGATCTCTGAGTTCCAGGCCAGCCTGGTCCACAGAGAAAGTTCCAGGATAGCTAAGCCTAGGCAGTGTGGTAACAATTAAAAACAAAAAGTTCCTGAAGATGGAATTGAATGAGGGGGCCGCATTCCAGCCCCAGCAAGCATCAGAACTTGGCAACTCTGACCAGGTGGTTCTGGCATTGGAGTCAAGTTTAGAATAAAGAGGTTATGGAATCTTCCTTTTTGGCTAAAGAAAGTCACCGAGGCAAGGCATGTGTCAGGGGTATCTCTCGATGGAGGCCNAAAGAGGCCATTTCGTGAAGCTGTGAAGTTGAAGCCTGAATTTCTTTGGAGAACCCAAGATGTTAGAGATGCCAGAGTTGTGGGANATGCACTGAGGAGAGCTGCTAACAGGGAGTGGAACCAGCCAAAGAGAAAGAAGTATGTTGCAGTCAACATAGATAAAAGAAGTTGGAGATCTGAAGAGCATTTTGGCATCAGATATGGAGATGCTGAGTGGAGTTTGCCCAGCTGGTTTTCAGTCTTGTTTTGGTCCAGTATTTCCTCACTATGCTCCTTTCCCTATATTTTTGGAACAGTAATGTATATCCTGTATCATTATATGTTGGAAGTATGTGATTTGTTTTTTGATTTTGATTTTATAGGGGATTACAGTTAAGAGATTGCATGAATCTCAGAAGAGACTTTGAACTTTAGACTTTTAAATAAGTTTGAGACTGTTATAGACTAGGGGGACTTTTGAAGTTGTATACTGAATGCANTTTTGCATTATGATATGTCTACAAGCCTGTGGGGGCCAGGGAGTGGAATGTGGTGATATGAAAGAAAATGTCCCCCAAAGGGAGTGGCACTATTAGGAGGTGTGGCTTTGTTGGAGTAGTGATAAAGCACTAGCCAAACATGTATGATGCCTGGCTTCTATTGCCAGCGTCGTGAAGAGGATAAAAGGGGGCAGAGTTACAAGGTTCCAGGTTAAACATTCCTGATCTAAATCCCTGATTCAAGGATTTAACAAACCTTAAATCACAAAGCTTCTAAACCTTGGAGCACCAATATGAAACTGCAAATGGAACACTCTATCCCTGACTCCATGGATGGGTCTCAGCCACAACACAGCGGCATGAAAATAGTATATGGACTACAGAGATCCTTGTTCCTGCAAATTTAGTGTTACTCTAGCCACAATAGATAAGAAATGGAAACATTCTAAATGTCCATCAACTGATGAATGGATAATGAGTGGGATACATATATACAATAGAATTATATTCAGCTGTAAAGAAAAATGAAATTCTAAAATGNCTCCCCACCACCCAGAAGCCATATAATTATCAAACAAAAAAACTCAGTGCCAGGAGAGGTTCAAATGTTCATNGAGAAGGGTCCATGTGACCCCCCAAACAATTAAGACTATTGTCATTGCTCTTGGTTGCCTGCCAGAATTGGACAGTAAGACCCTCTTGCTTAAGACATCATACACTTTGGTCACAGGACTTGGAGAAGTCAAGCTGGAAGCCTCCTCCCTGATGTCCAGCTCTTCTAGTACTGGAAGGTGCTATGCAAGCCACCAGGGGAGAAAAGTTTTCAACAGTCCTACCCAGCTGCAAATCCTTCAAACTGCAATACAGATCAGCTGCGCAAGACACGCTCAACAGTGGAATCTTCCACCAATATGGTGGGAGTAATTAAGATGTATTTCACGGGATTCAAGGCTCCACTCAATAGAAGGAACTCAAGAATGGTGTTGTAAACCTAGCCAAGAACCAACCCATGGCTGAAAAGGTCATAGACCATAGATGAGAACCTACTACTACCATTTTGTAAATTGACTCAGTCTTCTAAATATTTATGCTTACAGCCTTAGATAAGTGGAGCTCTCACTCCTCGTCAAAGAACCTTCCTCCTGCACCAGATGGAGGCAACTATAGTGATTCATAACTTTAAAGTACAGAGAACAAGTGACTGGAGTGCCCATTATCAAATGGCACATGTATAACATTGCCCCAAAGCCAAGGCTCAGGGGACATCATGGAAAAAGGGATAGAAAGACTGTGATAGCCAGAGGACTGGAAGGATAGATACAAAACAGTGTCTTCTGGACATGACAGAAATGTTACACTTAAGATCTCTGGACAATATAGTTACTTGCACAAGACCACACTCAACATTCCAGCATGGAGAGAGGAAGGAATCACAAGGCCCCTTTGTAGTGATTATATTGTGTCCCCCAAAATATTGTGTACCCTAATAAAACTTATCTGGGGTCAGAGAACAGAACAGCCCCTAGATAGACATAGAGGCCAGAAAATGGTGACACACATGTCTTTAATCCTAGCATTCCGGGGGCAGAGATCCATCCAGATCTCTGTGAGTTCAAGGCCACACTGGAAACAGCCAGGCGTGGTGGTACACACCTTTAATTCCAGCACTCAAGATCTCATGTCTTGCTTGGAAAGACACATGCCTTTAATCCCAGGAAGTAATGGCAGGAAGCAGAAAGGTATATAAGGCATGAGAACCAGAAACTAGAGGCCCCTCTTAAGCTTTCAGGCTTTGAGCAGCAGTTCAGCTGAGATTCATTCGGGTGAGGATTCAGAAGCCTGCAGTCTGAGGAAACAAGATCAGCTGAGGAGTTGGCAAGGTGAGGAGGTTGGCTGTGGCTTGTTCTGTTTTTCTGACCTGCCAGCATTTACCCCAATAGCTGGCACTGAGATTTTTATTAATAAAACCGTTTAAGATTCGTGTTACTCTTACAACCCTTCTGTAGGTGGAGGTAGGAGAGGGAAGGAGAGTCAGTCTTTTTCAGGGATAAGCCCTTGGTAGACTGTCCATGCCCAAGTGGGTCAACCCTACATTCACATATATACATATATATACACACACATATACATACACAAATATATACATATATATGCACACATGTTTATGTATATATATGCAACAGTAATTGGATTTAATAGAATACATACACATACATGCACACACACACATAAACACAAATTATTAAAAAGAGAACATGAATTTGAGAGGAGAAGTGGGGAGGCATGGGAGAAGGAGTAGACACAGTGAAAATACACAGTACTAATGTGTGAAATTCTTAAAATAAAATAATCAAAACAGTCTATGAAGTATATATGAAATATAAATGAATTTCGTTGGTCCTCATACTTATCCTCATAAGATATCTCAATAGATATATGCATTTTGTTTTTCCTCATATGTGGTTGCAGGGAGGGCCTTGGACATGTCCCACATGTAACACTTAAACATTTATTTAAAAACAGATCCTTAAAGGTTTTCTTCGATTTTTCTAGTTGCTTTTTCCCTTAACATTTTTAACTGATTAAAATTGTCATGAGGTAAGAACATGAGGCCCCTCATCCTTAGCTTCAGGGTAACAACAGATCTGCACCATGACAGAAGTGAAGTTTCTTCCCAGCACTCATTTGACAATGACTTAACTGGTGGCACCACCACAAGCTGTTTCAGTTCTGGCACCTGCCTTTGGGGGTTCAGGGCTGAGTCACCTTACATTCAGCCATGACCTGGTTTGCCAGTTGTGTTTACAGACAGTTAAGACAGTTGATTGATACATGACCATTCATTCAGACAGGTGAGACGGACCATGCCCTGCTGATCCACAATGTTACTGAACAAAGACAGCTTGATGAGAAGGACTTTAAAGGATAGATTAGTTTGTTATCTACTGTCTCGAATTTGCTTCTTTAGAAGTTCTAAATAAAATTGTTGAATATCTTGACATGTATATGCAAATGGACCCCACACTGCATTCTCAATCACTTCTGGGCACAGCATTTCTGATTAGANATACTCAAACTGCAATTGCTTTAAATTAATTAATCAATTAATTTTTTGACAGTATGGATGANACCCGTGCATATCAGACAAGTACTTTACCACTGAGTCACACTCTCAGCCCCTGATCCTTGGCTATTACAAGTTTATTTATTTGTTTGTTTATTTAAACTCAGTAAGTAGTCAAGGATGACCTTGAACTTCTGATCCTCTTGTCTCCACTTCCTGAGCACTGGGATTATAGACATTTATGATGGTGTTCAGTGTTGACTTTTATTTATTTATTAGATTCATTATGGGCACGTTTGTATTGTACCTTTAGCTTGGTTTTTGACAATACATGTATACACTGTATTGGGATGTCATTGACCCCCATGACTAGAGGCCTTTTTCTGTGTCTGTCTTCAGTATGTGAAAAGTACTCACCTGCATCTGACGTTGCTGCAGATGCAGCAAGGAGAGATAATACCGGGGCTGAAGGAATTGCAACACTGTCCACTGCAGTTGGCTTCTTCCTGGCCATCATGGTGGATACTGAGCCCTCGCTCTTATTGTGTGCTGCCGTCTGGTCCACTCTTAAGTGGGGACTTGGCATCCCTGAAAAACAGTAAGCCCAGAACCTGTAGTTGATTTAAAGGACCAGAGGGGCAACCATCATAGAACCTGAACACGGTCTGANTAAATAGTCCAATTGCTTGTCCTCTTTCAGATGCAAAAAGGAAGGTAACAGAACACTTAAAAGATAAAAATAGCCATGGCTAGTTTGAGGGTGAGGTCAGGACTAAGAGCTTTCTAGAATGGATGCCTAGATATGAGGCCAACACATATGTAATGAAACAGTATAATATATCATGTATCCATCAGCCTTCTGGGGATCAAGAAGCACATCTTCACAGAGATTACATTGACTGGAGTATAAAGGGTAATTCACTTGATCCCTACCCTAGTGAGGCTCCCATCTCACTTGGCTGGGAAGACAAGACTACTGGAGAAGAAAACACTGTGAAGCCAATTCCTGTAAGCTTGTGCATTGTTCATTCTACATGCTGTAGAGAGTCTACAGTTATAAGATCAGCATGAAAAAAGACACTAAGTAGAGCTCATGCAGAACTGTGAGGCTGAAGAAAAGCCATTCTTGGTGCTGAGAAGAGAACATGCAAAATAATAGGTAGTGAGGATTGGGACCCAGGTAGATAATTATCTTAGGTGTTCACAAATGGCTGAATGGGTAAAGAAAATGGTGTACATTATAAATANCATTCACACNTTAAAATGAATGAAATTTTGTCATTTCCAACAAAATACCTAGACTAGAAATANGATATTCTCCCATTTGTGGAAATTAAAAAAANGACTTGAATGTAGAATAGTGATGGCTAGAGGCTGAGAAGGATCATGGCAGATTGGATTTAACAGCTAATTTGGAGGACTCCAAGTGTCAGGACTTGACAAGTATCATAGGTCATGTGATTAGGATAGTGCAGCTCCTGATAGACTCTTATGGGCTATTCTGGACCCTTGTCTCTTAATCTGGATCCTATTTCCCAGCTCTGGCAATTCCAGGCTATTACCAAGAACAAGTTACTTAACATAATTTAATGTCACTTAATATTTAAGTTCATAGTTTTAAACTTGAGTTTTCACAGTTAACTTAAAAAGCAGGACAATGACAGAACTTTGTAAGGCNTGGTGAGCACCCAGTGAGTGGAAATGTTAAGCACTGGAATGAGTTCTAGGACACATTCCATACTCTGCAAGTTTCTACTGTTATTGCTAATGTATAACTGTCTATCAATATTATTATAGATATGGAGGTAAATATAGCCCATGACTTCCTCAGAAGCAATTTGAACCAGTAAGTATAGGTGCAGTTCTCTTTTCTGATATGGTTAAGGATTTATGGGCATCTATCTATATCCCCAGCTGTAAACCATGTCTAAGCCTAAAGGGTTGAGTGTGCCTGATCCATGTCAAATGGCCATCTATTCAGGCTTCCTCCATCTGTAGGCTATGACCAACAATAACAAATTGGGTTTTGTCAGTCATTCTTGACACTATTTTTTCCCATCGTAACCAACCTGAGTGACACAGTCTCTTCCTTGAGCAATGTTATCTTAATCACTATAGTGAGATCACCTTTACTCACTTTGGCTTCATGGCAACTCAGTGAGGTATGACCATGGCTATTACTATTTTCTCAATTTTACAGATGAGAAGAACACCCTTTTGGGGAGCTTAAGGGAAAATTGAATCAAGTCCTCCTGCTCTTAGGCAGAGCTGGATATCTCCAGTTGCAAAATGCTAAAGCCAGGATCATCTTAGTCCATTGGACCATACTAACACTGACCACAGTTCAAGTCCATCACAGTATGCTTCATGCTGAGGACACAAACTTTATTACACAACTGGACGACACACCTGAAGGCACCTGAAGAGGGGGTCATGCTAACGTTTTGTTTCATCCCCTGCTACCCCCCTTTTACTCCCCATTCTTCTCTAATAAACTCTTGCTTAAGGTGCCATGACTAATAAAATTTCTGCACTTTTCTGATCGTGCATTTCAGAGTATTTTGAAGACAGAAAGAGACAAATTGTAACCATATTACAAGGTACATCCAATAAAGATACACAAAAGTGTGCAATGTGCACTTTGAGAAAAATAAGTAGGTGTACTTAAGATAGACTAAGCACAGCACCCAGGGTAGTTACAGTCACCTGTGCAAAAGTCTATCCAAATAGCTAGCAAAAGTTACTCTAAGGAAGGGGGATCATGGATTTGGTGGAGTATAGGAAGTGGGGGTCAGGAAGACGTCCCCTTTTCTTCTTATCCTTGACTTTACTGTCCTATGTATATCATATTATCATATTATATATTATACATATGTGATACAGGTATATGTTAAGGGAGGGGAAAGTCTCACTCTGTAGTCAGGCTATCCTGGAACTCACTATGTGGCCTAAGCTGGCCTACAACTCAGATGGCAATCCTCCTGTCTTAGCCTCCCAAGAGTTGGGATTACAGTTACAAGGCACTACTTTTAGCAACTACTAATATTTTTTTAAACTACAAACATGTATTAACTTTCCTTTTCCATTGAGAAAAGAGAATTTGAGGGGAAAAAAAAATCTAGAAATGTCTTAGTGCATGATGCTGAGGTAGAATGTCCAATGTGCCTTAGCTTGTGGCTGCTAATAGCCCTGATCACAGGGACAGCAGGCAGGGAACAAAACAAAACAAACCCCTCATTTTTATTTGCTGAAGGACCTCAACAATATTCCTTCCAAATACACTTTGGAACTCTAAGCTATCAGCATTCATTACATTGAATAACTGCTGCTTTGGAAAAAAATATCACTGACAAGCCATCCTGGTACCTGCAGATGCAGGTTAAAGAGATACCTTTCTATTTAAATTATGATGTG
This sequence comes from Neotoma lepida, assembly GCA_001675575.1. Classification (NCBI taxonomy): domain Eukaryota; kingdom Metazoa; phylum Chordata; class Mammalia; order Rodentia; family Cricetidae; genus Neotoma; species Neotoma lepida. The sequence goes on along the minus strand of LZPO01055465.1, from coordinate 360 downwards.
TTTGGGGAATGGAGGCAATAAACGGGACTAGTAGACGAATATTTAACCCTCACTTGGGAACGAACTGATACCCAGTCATTTCAGTTGTACCCATTTTCATGCAAATGTTTACAATCTAAATTAGTCTCAGTCCACATCATCTCATTAGAGTTGGTCTGATCATGCCCCTGCTGGGTATACTTTGCCACTCAAGTGTTTATGATACAGACTATGCTAAATGCAATAAAATGACACTGAAACCACTCTGTCATTCCAATCATCACTGTTTAGCTTCTGCAAAAACCCTAGACAATTTAGGAATTGTCAACTTTTGAAACCATAGTTAAGAAAAGGAAAAGGAAACCAGCCCTGGTGTTTTCC
>LZPO01055464.1:52849-86465 GCA_001675575.1 Neotoma lepida | reverse complement strand
TTTTTTTTTTTGTACTGAGATCGAGCCCAGGAACATGCTAAATAAGGTGGTCTTTTCTAGGCTGTATGTAGACAGATTAATTTCCCTGGCTATAGATTGGCTTCTGTCACTTAAGGTAGATTTCCTGGTTTGTAAAAGCGTTCCTGGCTTGGGGTTTCAGAACAGCTAACTGGTTGTCTAGGTGTGTTGTTGAAGAGAGTTAATTTTCCTTCAGAGATCTAGCATGTATTCTTAACTCTGTGAAGCCAAAATAGGAAACTACCTTGTCAACTAATTTATTTACAAGGATGAAAATAATTTATGCTATCCTCATAGGCATCCCTCTGTGTACACTTAGTCTTGCATTTATTTGCACTGTCCTCATTTGGCACTTCAGCTTTTTTGATTCCTCTATGGAACTTTTATGTAGTTTAACAATTATATAACTCACTTCTTTGTTGTCTCTAAACCCATAACACATATCTCAAGGATTTCATCATATTTACATTTAGCTAAGGTTATATTGTCTTCTCCCTTAGTTCATCTATAGCCTGTTTGAAGCCCTACTTCCTGGGAAAATAGACCATTGTGCCTTTATATCTATCTATCTATCTATCTATCTATCTATCTATCTATCTATCTATCTATCTATCTGTCTGTCTGCCTACCTATCTATTCAGTCTATAGTTAGCATCTTCCATTAATAAAAAATCAACCACCTATACTTTTTATTTTTAATTTATTATTTGATTAAGACAATATACAATGTTGTCACATGTACAGACACATTTATTACATTAGTATACTGTGTGTACAAACATTTTCTCACACTCTGAATTATTTTTACTGTACTGTCTTGGTTTTTAACTTAAAACTTGAAAATTATGTTTCAACAATGAATGTAATTTTCTTTAGCAGCAGTTTGGACACAATGAGATTGAGTTTATATATAAGATATAGAGTCCACTCAATGTTGTATGAAATGGCGTACATATGCTATTGCCAAAAGAAGCTTCCAATGACAGTGAATTTTTGCTAAAACATTTATATCCCCCTACTTCTATTAACAATGACATGCATTTGCAAATATAACTTACAGTTTAAGGAATGAATGGTAGAGAAATTAAGTAGACGATGGGTATGGTGGTGCACACCTTTAATCTCATTACTCAGGAGGCAGAGGCAGGCAGATCTCTGTGAGTCCGAGGCCAGCCTGGTCTTCATAGTAAGCTGTAGACCATCTAGGGCTATACAGTGAGAACTTGTCTCAAAAAAATTAAGTAGGGCTGATTATAATCCTGTTTATTACTTCAAAAATCAATCAAATTCAATGTTCAGTTTAGATATTTTTGAAATTACTTTTCTGAAATAAAATACCTGAATATACATATTTTCTAAGGTGCTATATGTTATAGACAAGATGCACAATAAACCCAGGCGCCCATCAAGGGATGAGTGGATAAATAAAATATGGTATACATGCAGAAGTAGTAGTTAGCCATAAAAAATGGATTTGCAGGAAACTGGATAGAAACTGGGAATATCATATTAAGTGAAATAAGTTAGACACAGAAAGATAAGTATTACACATTTCCATCACACATGGGAACTGAAAAAGAAAGGGGGTTTATTGGGTATGGGAAGGTGAAACCCTTCAGTGAAACCCATTGATTTGTACAATATGCTTTAATAATTGTAACAAGTTAATATCCTTGTCTTAAGCTGCTATAATCATAAATAAATTAATTTTATAGATAAAGTTTAATTAAAATCAAGAAGACAAATGTAGGACCGAATCATACTTTATTTCTTAATTTAAGATTTTTAGTATTTTGATTAATGTGTATGTATGTGTGTGCTATGTGAGTAAATGCCACACATGTTCAGGTGCTCCAGAAGGTCAGAAGATGACATCAGATCTCTTGGAGCTGGGGTTACAGGCGATTGTGAGCTGCCAACAACATGGGTGCTGGGAACTGAACTTAGGTCCTCCGAAAGAGCAGCAAGCACTCTTAACTACTGAGCCATTTCATATATTTTAATTGATGCCTTTTGGGTCTTGATTGTACCTTGTCGTATCAGTCAAGTTGAACTCCATATTTTAATATGGAGAAATTGAGTGTTTGGAAACTTCCTTGCATAAGGCCATTTTCATGTTCTATCCCATTCTCACAGGCATAATAGAAAGGAAAATGTATCTTTCATACCACCTTTTCTTTCCGATCTTCCTCATTCAAATGGTCTGGAGCCTTCTTTTCCCCATTTTCTGTGGCACCTTACCCAGGCTTAGCCTCCTCTACCCAAACCTCTGCAGATAGAACACCGTGATTTTATTCTATGAAGAACTCATCTGATATTTTTTAAAAAGAATTTCTTAAAAGACAATGTCTTAAGTAAGGCAATAGATGTCTTATAATGGGAACTTTAGACATTACATATGATCAGTGGAGAAATGTTTTTTGCCTTTTAAATTTTAGCATTTTCTAGCTAAGTGAGGTTAAAACTGGGCATGGTGGTACATGCCTGTTGTCCCAGCACTTGGAAGGCTAAATCACAGGAAGACTGCTGCAATTCCAGGCCAGCTTGATCTACATAGTGATCACTAAACCAATCAGGGCTACATAATGAGACTATCTCAAAATAAAACAAACAAAATCACGAAACTGAACAAACAATGAATTAAAACACTTGCTTAGGCTAGTCCATGTTGGATCTAAGTTCTTATATCCCTTCTTAATAAAATTACTTAAAATTACATTTATTTATTTATATATGTGGACATACGTATACCATAGCACACATATGGAGGTCAGAGGACAACTTATGCTAAATGATTGAACTCAGGTTGTCAGGCTTGGTGCCAAGCACTCTTACTTACGGAGCCATGTTGTTATCCCCCTTATATCCTTTCAATAGACATTTAGTACTGGGCATTTAGTTGTCACTGGAAATTCAGTTTTAAACTTAACGAATCAGTATTTGTTTTGTTTTGCGCTGACCATCCTGTTGAACTACTTGTTTCAACATTTTCTTGGCTACTAAGAACCTGGAGCCATTTTGTTAGTATCCCATCTTTAAAATACTGTATTCAAACAATAGCTTGTGCATATGTTTATTTTCCTTCTCTGAATTATAAATCTCTTGAAAGGGAAGGTTGAGTTTTGTGTTTTGTTTGACCCACTCAGCACACAGCAATGTCTAGTGTTAGTAGCTGGTCAGAAGGAAATGGGTGTCAGTAAAGCAGAAGGGGGAGACATCATTCATGGGAAGGAGGCAACGGAGATCAGGTGATTGAAGTCATAAGCAACTGAAGGAAGTTTTGCATGATGTTTGCTCTCTGATTGTTCTTTCCTGAAATTTAAGTACATTCTTATTATATGGTTCTATTCACGCTTTCCAAGGCCTGCTTGGACCTGTTGTAGAAAATAATGCTAGGGCAAGGTTCAAAACCTCATCAGTGAATGAGCCTCACCAACTCAGGCTAGCTGGAAAGGTGAAATCACAAAAGAATTATTAAACACCTGGCACCATTAATTTAATAATGTAAACAGCAGGCATTTTCATAGAAAAAGCATGTATTTGCTACTGTCTATGTTGCCTTGAGTTCAAAAGCAAGTTCTATTTCAGCAATATGCATTGAGTCTGAATTTTTAGTTTTAACACATTTGAAAACACTCTTTGAAAATGTTAGCCTGGAAAATGGCAAAAGAAGACGAGAATAAGAATGATCCTAACAATCTCCTAAGGCATTGTTGAGTAATTGAATACGTAATATGATTTNAAAATCTCATTGATAGCAAGGTGAGATTTGTGTTAATGACTTTTTCTGTGTTGCACATTAAACCAGTTGGGGAGCTTTTAAAAATCTTGTTATTGAGTGCTGGCATTTCTACGATATCATTCAAATGATTGAACCTGGAAAAGCGGTTGCTGCTACTGATGCATGACAGTCTGCTATTGGCCGTGTGTGTGTGTGTGTGTGTGTGTGTGTGTGTGTGTTGTGTATGTTTGGAATTTTTGGAACTTTAGCTATGCTGTCAGCTTTGGAGAAGAGTGTCCCACTTTACCATGTTGAGTTGGCATTTCCAGGTATTAACAGACATATTGGTGGAGAAACATTAAATTTATTTTTTTCCATTTGTACAGGGGTAACACACTGTATCAAATATGGAAGGTCTTATCTATGGAGTTTTATTGCAGAAACTAATAAAGTATTCTCTAAAATAAATAAAAAACATTGTTGTATAGGTTTTACTTATTTCTAGTTCAATCATGGTGTCAGAGGATAGGAGGCAGCCTTCAGTATTGTTAAGGTGATTCCAAAGCACAGCAGTTTGGTAACCTCTTTTATGAGTAAAGCATAAGGAACACATCATGGATGGCTGATGCTGAGAGGGTAGATTGTTCAAGCCTACTTTCACTTTTGTTTTGTTTTCCTATGTTCTGGACATAGGACACACAGAAATACTGAATTGAACTGAATTCACCTGAAGTTGATCTTAGATGGTCACTCTTAGATGACAGCACTCAGCTATCTATTCTATTTCAGTCGTCCTTATCTAACTCAGTGGTCCTTACACTACTTATATTTTCATGCCTCTCATGCCTTAAGGATAGTTAATGTCCAGGACAATTCCTAACATCTGTATTATGTCTTAGTCCACCGCTGCTGAGTTTTGACACTCAGGCCACTCCAACATGCCAGGAGCTATCCAGACCCATATTCTACTACCGCTAGTTGTGGGTTATTTATTTCAGCCAGGAAGTGAGTATATAGACTCAAATTGCACTTTGGACTCTGCTTCTTCAGAACATGTCTAGTACCAAATGTCCGAGACTGGGTCCTTTAAGACAGACTCAGAGTTGGGAGTTGTAGGTGGGAGGCTTTAGGGAAGTAAAAAATACAGATTTGGGTAAGTCAGTGATCAAGTTGTGGCAGGGGCCTTGGTCCACCTTATGGGGAAGCAGTAGAGATACAGTGGCCCTTCAGAGTTGTTGTAAATTGAACCAAAGGGGTCAGTTTTCATGAAAAGGGGAGATGGTAGGCAACTTAAATTGTGCACCAGCTCTCTTGATCTCAAGCAGGGCAAAACTCTCAACTTTTAACAAACAGATGGTTCCTATATATTGTGAAAGTTGGGATTACTTGGAATAAGAGGGCCATGTCTGGTTAAAATCCCTTCTCTTTTTATGACAGTACTACTCTCTTAGCAGATTAAGAAAATGTTGATGGATTTGAAAAGTAATCTGTGAGATCTTCATTTTACCACTGACTCTTTTCACTGTGTACGACAGAATTAATTGGTTGAAGAGAAGGAAAGGCAGTTGAAAGAGGTGATACTTAAGGTGCTGTCAAAGCCTTCGCTTGGTCTTCATCCTGTTCAACTTGTGTCTTGGAAGGCACAGATGTATTTTATTAAATACACAAATGTCAGAAAACCAAAAGAGATAATCAACTAAATAACAAAATTTTCATTCACTGTAGCAATGACCCGAATTTAACACGTGCACANGAAATATCACTCATTGGTTGAGTACTTGCCTAGCATGCATGTGGCCCTGGGTTCCACTTCACACTTCAAATAAATCAGTTAAACAACACAGTGAAATATGATAATATAGCTGCAATATGTAGTTTTCTGTTCTACCTAACCAATGCAACATTAAAATTGACTTAGAAAAAAAGTATAAAATCATTTGTATTTGTTAATAAGACAGACAGACACTTTGAGCACTTACTTTATGCCAGGTGGTCTATGAAATACTTTATGCATAGTTTTATAATTTAACCTTGGCAAGATCCTTGTAGGAGCATAGTCAAGTTGCTATTAGAAGCAACAATAGCTAACATTTACAGAGCATCTACTGAGTTCCAGGTATCCTTCTAAGCATTTCACCCTTAATTCTCCTAATAACCCTACAAAGTGTGCACTGTCATTTCCTCCTTTGTGTCCCTGAGGAAAGGAGGGACAGAGTGGTGGAATCACTTGTTAAGGTCAAGCCCTGGGTTGAGCTGGGATCCATTTCAGTGTGATGGATTAGTGTGGAGCCAGCGGTCTAGTTCTTCACCCGCTTTATTCTTTTCAGACAGAGGTCAGGAAGGTTAGAGAGCCTGTGGAACTTTGCTGAGTTCCTAGTGAGACGGAGGGCTGGGATTCAAACCCACAATACTGACTTTATAGCTGCTTTGTACTTTCTTTTTAACTGTTCTTCTGTGCTGCCTTCTGGCAGCTTAGGGCCAGGTGTATTAATTATCTACTGTAATCTTGATAACAACCCTGTGAAATTGCTCACTGACAGGAAGCTGAAAGTTAGGAAGATTTGAAACCAGTTGCCGAGATCATACAGATAGTGAGGGTTTTGTTTTATGTTGTTTTCTTTCTTTTGTTCTTTTTGGTTTGTTTTTGAGACAAAGTCTGTCCTAGAACTCCTTATGTAGCCCAGTTACCTCCTGAACTCAAGCTCCTCCACTCCCAGCCTCCTTGAGAGCTGCAACTCCAGGTGTGCATCACCACAGTCAGTTAACAGATTGTGAGCTGCTAAGTTGCAGATTCACAGAGATCTTAAACATTTTGCCATGCTGGAAGAGAAAGATGTGACAAAACCAGCAGCCTCAGTGAAAAGAAGAATACTTGCAAATTCATCATGAAGAAGTGATGTGATGTTGGTGCCAACAAGGGGAGCCACCTGGTGCTGCATCCGAGGATAGTGTTCAGGGCATGGGAGGTGGCAGTCCCTCGCTAGTGCTTATCAGTTGACATGCCTGGAGCATTGTAAGCAAGTGCTTTAAAAGAGGATGTGAGTGTCACACAGTGTGACGCTCATCCAGTTGTGAGCTTGCTACACTCCACTGTCTGAGCAATATAGCCACAAGGACAGCTGCCAACAAGCTGAGAAAATTTAGCCTCTAAAATGAGAAGACTTGTGAGGCCAAATAGCTAGTATTTAGACTATCCCTTTCCCCACCCCCCGTGGTGGAGGATTACACGTAATCTGTACAGTTGCAGTGTGGAAGACTAGGTTGCATAGGTACAACAGCAAAGTGGTGGAATCGGCTCCTTAAAAAGTCTGGCTGCTATTTGGAGCTTTTGGGATATGAAATAGGCTTCTTAGTCAGAGAGTCAGCTCTTTTTCACTGTGGAAAAAAACTGGTCACTAGTTGTGGGTATTAAAGACACACAGACAGACAGACAGACAGACAGACAGACAGACACACACACACACACACACACACACACACACACACACACACACATACATTCACCCCTACCTATGGAGTGGGTATATATTTAAATACTTCAGAGACTAGTCCCCATCTGCTGTAGAGGAATCAGATGAGTCCTGGGAAAAGCTAGGTGATTATCCTAATAGAGAGCACCTGTGTAGGGTGAGCTGCCAATTAGCTTTGACAGCCAGGCATATATGGAGTAGCCCAAACCTCACCAAACAGGTGTGAGCAAGGGTTGGCAACTAGTAGTATAGCTGGCTTTCTAACACCGGCCCACTTTTTGGGGGGACTAAAGAAATTTTTACTGGCAAGTGTAGTGTGTTTTTATTAAACTTAACTTTTAGCGTGCAACTTTTGTAAGCCACGTTTTCCAACTGCAATCCCCCGAACCCTGAACGATTGACTCTTTGTAAGTACATTCTTAAAAAGTGACTGCTGGTGTAATCTACTGTCCACATTAGTAGCTTTGTACTTATGTTGCCTAAGTGTTTTAAACTTTTAAAAATATTGTTTTTCTTTTGGAAAAGTGTGAGAACAGGAAGGTTGAAAAATAGGTGTTTGGTTTTTTTTTGTTGTTGTGTTGATGTGTTAGTTCACTGAGGACTCACCCCCCTCTCCCACCAAAAAAACTCTAAGTTTAAGGCATATAAAATTCCCAGTTCACATTTACAGATTGCCAATAAATTAAACCCTGACCCCTCTGTGATCCCTTCTTTCTTTCTTTTGATGGTTTCAGGTCTCCACACAGACTGCTTTGGAATCATGAGAGATGAAATTGCAACAGCAGTTTTTTTTATCACAAGACTGGTGAAAAAACACGAGAAATTGAGTGCACAACAGATAGAAGCTTTTGCACTAAAGCTGATGACCATCTTGTTTGAGAAGTACAGAGGTCATTGGCACCCTGACTGCCCTTCTAAGGGACAGGCTTTTAGGTGAGAGCTCATGTGGCATGGGGGAAGGAACAATCAGCCGGCAATAGCATCTACTAGGAAAATGCAACATTTTTTGTCTGTCTTCAAGTAAGGGACGTTTTATGAGCTCCTATTAATTTGTTTGAACATAGGTTTAAAATAAAGAGGTGTGATGTAGGTGAACACTAAAGACCTATAAGTGAGGTGCATTAAACAATTTGTCATCTGTTTGCCCTAAAAGATAGACTGTGACATCTGGTGACCTAACAATGTGATTTAATGTTATGACACCCATTCTGAGTCACTGTAGCAAAAGTTAATGATTTATTTCCATTTGTAAGCATGGAGGGTAGGGGAGGATGAGGAGAATATGGGTAAGGCAAGAGCTGTACCCATGATGTGTGATTTTCTGCTGAAGTACCTGTCAACATGCCTTCCTTACCCTTTTCTTGCTTTATATCCTCCTCAGGTGTATCAGGATAAACAACAATGAGAATAAAGACCCAATTTTAGAAAGGGCTTGTTCTGAGAGTAATGTAAATTTTTTTCACCTGGGACTTCCAAAGGAGCTGACCGTATGGGTCGATCCCTTTGAGGTGTGCTGTAGGTGAGTAATTTCACGGTTTGTGTGCTTGGTGACCCCTAGGAAACTTCGGTTGTTTAGTCAGCTCTATGTACCTTTGTGAAAGACGATGCCCAAAGCATTGGCTTAGCAACTAGGACACTATTTGATCATGGTTTCAGATGCAAACTTTTACTAGACAACATGAATTTCCATTAGGGATGGTTGAATTGGCAAGCACAAAGGCACTGTAGTGTATTTGCAGTGTGACTTGGGTCATAACAACCTATTGCATACTGCAGATTTGTAACTTTTAAGTACTGTAGGAAACACCAGGAAGGCAGGGGAATCATCTAACATGGAGGACAGTTCAGTCCATTAATTGACCCAAAAGAAACAAAAAGGGTTTTTTTTTGGTTTTGGTTTTGGTTTTCCCTTTCTGACCAATTAAGTGGAATATCTGTTACAGGATATGCTTAGTAATTGTAACGTCCTAATAGCTTCAGGGGATATTGTCCTTCAGTTTCTTTTAAAACAGCTTTTTAAAAGTTAAAGTTAGTATGGTGTCTCCAGACAAAGAGATTATATTTGTGGGAAGTTGAGTTTCTGATGAATATTTTCTTTTCCTACTTAGGTACGGTGAGAAAAAGCATCCCTTTACGATTGCTTCTTTTCGAGGCAGATGGGAGAACTGGGAACTAGCACAGCACATTAGCTATGCAGTTAACAGGGCCACTGCAGACTGCTCTTCTGGAACGTCTTCTGATGAAGAAAGCTGTGGCAGGGAGCCCCAAGTCATTCCCAAAGTCCACAATCCCAAGAGCATCTACCAGGTTGTGTGTGGGTCACCATTCTCTTCTCATTCTGACAAGAACATGCTCCCAAGAAACAGAGCAGGAAGTAGTGGACTGGCAAAGAAAAGCCCTTCTCCCAATGTCAGTATTTTGGCAGAACCTTTCCTGTCCTCCACCTGCTCAGTGTTGTCACCACTTGTCTGAGTTCTTAGAAGAGACGTGATCTTTTGTTGTCCTGTTTCTTCAGAGAGTGCTTGAAAGCACCTGGCTTTCCTTCCACATACATTCTTTCAGATTAAATTGTCATAGTTAGTGGGTTTTGTTTTTAAGTTTGAGACTCCCTAAATAGCACAGATTGTCCCATAATTTCTGGTCCTTCTGCCTGTCACCTGCTTGAGTACTGTGATTAGAGGTGTGTGCCTCCTCACTCAATTTAGTAGGTTTTATTAATCAAAATGACAAGGCATTTAGAAAAGCCTAGACTATTAAAGGAAGACCAGAACACTTTCATTTCGGCACTAGTGCAGTTTGTTCTCAGAACAAAAGAATAAAAAAAACCATTTTAAAAAGCCATAGCCCGTTTCAAGGCAGCTTATCTAAAAATCAAAACACCCAAACTATCAAAACCAATAGAATCATAACCCATCAATAGAGATGCACATATATGGGAATAAGTTGCATGAAATCATATATTTATCAGGAGCCTCCCACCCCAGTAGTTCTGATTGTGTTCAGTAGATAATTACAGGTATCTTAAGTTGATTTCATGACCCATTTGAAAAAAAAAAACAAATCTGAAGAGATTTCTGTCAATAATTTGTATGCATACTTTTGTCTTAGCCACTTATGTTAACCTTCAGTTGTTTTCCTTTTAACAATTACCAGCCAGTATTTTAAATTGCTTCCATATTGCTTTATTAAAAACCAAAACAAAAAAACCTTAAAATTTGACATCATTATAGAAGCTAGTTCTTTTGTTTTCTTCTTGAAGTTATTTCTTAAGACTTGAGTCTGACATGGAATTTCCAGGACATTAAATATGGATAGTTTATTGATTCCAAATATATGGCTTAAGTATCTAGTAGAAAGCTGTGTTTTTAAATTTTTTCACTGGCTCTACTATCTGCTTTACCATTTTCCCTAAAATCGGCTTGTTCTCATAAAAAACAAGAAATTGGAAAAATAATCCCTGTAACAGATAGCACTAATTAAATTATTAAAATTGTTTTTATGAAATTTCACCTATCTTTTGAAGTCCTTATGTATTATCATATATTATGGGTCAGAAACATATTAAACTTTNGTTAAATTACTGGAAAACATTTTCCTTCAGTTTTTTTAAAGTGTGTGTGTGTGTAACAGTTTAAAACCATATAACATTTCATTTTTGGGAAAGACATCTTCCATCTAGGGTTCAGATGTGTAGGAAGCTAAACTGTCCTATGGTAATGTCTTTTCAGAGTGTTGTCTATAAAACATCTTGGTCAATTATTTGGGATGTTGATAATGGATCTGACCCCAGAGATCATTTTTAGGCAGTTTTGGAATGGGCTGGCAGGGGTCAGGAGGTAGTCGGGTAAGGGTCAACCCAGGGAGCTATATATATATCTACGTATATCTACATATATATCTCTACATATATATATATATTTGAAGTGCTTTGTGTTTTTTTTTTTTCTTTTTTGTGTGTGATGCTAGGGATTAAACCTAGATTGATAGGTATCTACTTAGGGCTGGAAATGTGGCTCGATGTCTATCTCATTACCTCTTCTCGAGAGAGGGCCTCACTAATTTCCCCAAGCGGGCCTTTAACTTTTGATTCTCCTACCTCAGCTTTCCAAGTAACTGGGATTAAAGGCCTTATTATAACACAGCTTAAATATTTTTAGTTTCATTTAATAATTCATTTTAGGGGCTGGAGAGATGACTTAGCAGTTAAGGGAACTGGCTGTAGTTTCAGAGAACCCAGGTTCAGTGGTGAACATAACCGTGAACATGGTGAGAACATAGCCGTGAACATTGTGAGAACATAGCCGTGAACATAGTGAGAACATAGCCGTGAACATTGTGAGAACATAGCCGTGAACATAGTGAGAACATAGCCGTGAACATGGTGAACATAGCCGTGAACATTGTGAGAACATAGCCGTGAACATTGTGAGAACATAGCCGTGAACATTGTGAGAACATAGTCGTGAACATGGTGAGAACATAGCCCTGAACATGGTGAGAACATAGCCGTGAATATGGTGACCATAGCCGTGAACATGGTGAACATAGCCGTGAACATGGTGGCTCGTAACCAACTGTAACTCCAGCGATGGGGAATCTGACACTCACAGGCATACACATGGTACAGACGCACATTCAGGCAAAACATCCATACACATAAAAGAAAAACAAAATAAATTCATTTTGCTTAAAGATATAAATTGATGATGATCTCTAAGGGATATAAAATGCTGGAAATTTTTCTGTAGATGACTATTTGATTTTCTTAATTTGTAATCCTCATGCTTTGAAGGACTTCACTTCTGAGTTATGGGCTCATAATCTCCAGAGCTGTCTATCAGTCCAGTGACCTTCACACATTGTCTTTCCTGTCTTTCTCTTTCCCAGGTTGAAAACTTCAAACAGTCCTTCCAACCGTGGCTCTGCCTCCCCCGGAGAAAGCATTTGGCAGATGGTCGTGGGGGCCTCCTGGGGACTGCTTACCACCCAGTGCCCAAGAACCCTAAATGGTGCAAGCCTGCTGGGCGCCGAGTTGACAGGTACCACTGGATCAACACACAATTGTACAGTGGTCAGGCAGCACCAAGTGAGTTTGAAGGAGAAACCTTGTCTTCCCTAAAGCACAAATGAGGCTAAAGCCAAGAAATGCCCCCACTGGAAAGAACTATCTCAGGGATGAGGGCACCAGGTGAACCTTGCACACAGATCGCCACTCGACTTTTAGCTATACTTTTAATTCTTATTTAACTTTATATAAAATTTTATGTAACACTAGTGACTATATGTGTCTAGTAAAGTGACTGAATGAGATATTGCCTGTGATAAAATAAAATTAATTATGGGAAGGAAGAGTTGAAATAAATGGACTGTGTTTTTAACAAACCCCTAGTTCAGTTTGCTGCAAGAAAATTTTAAGTCTTTTGTTTCTTCTGTAATCATTGTTTTAAAAGTAGGTTTTCAATTAAGGAAGAGTGATCCTGACAGAAAACTCCTCTGGATTCATCTTTAATATTTGTGCTAATCAGCCTATTTTATAAATCTGCTAAGAACTTGTTGGAAATATTTTTAAGATAAGAGAATTCCCTTGGTATGTCTTTTGAAAAGTTTGATTTACTACTAAAATTTAATGAACTTACTGATTTGATCTATTTTATAAAAGCAGTACCTGCTTTTTATAAAGGATTCACTAGCAAAAGAAATAAAAAAATTCCCATTCACGAGCCATTGCTAATATTAAATGGTAGCTGTGTTGCAGATACATTTTGCATATATACAGATTTAAGAATGGACAAACAAGGCTTTTAGGTGGCTCAGTGGGTAAAGGGGCTTGCCACCAAGCCTGTCACCCGAAGTCAGTTCCCAGGACTCACATGGTGGATTGGAAAACTGACCCCCACAAGCTATCTTCTGCTCTCCATGTGTCTATCATGGCACCTGCACACCCAACATGTAAACGTAAAAATCTTTTTGAAAAAGAATGAATACACATAAGCAATTCAATAAGAGACCCATGCTAGAGGAGCTACCTATTCAGTATTCAAATTTGGTTTTATTTGATTTTCAAAAAGTAACAAACGACCCTCAAATGGAATTGAAAGTGACCCTGAAATGGCTCAAAGCTTTCCCCCACCAAATATCTAATTTCTTAAGTTTCATCTGGAACTCAACATCATATTGGTGCAGTACCTNAAACTCTTCTTATTTTATATTTAGCTATTTGTTGCTAGACCCACCATCTGAGTTATGATTATTTTTTTGTCATTTATTTACAATGTTATTGTGTGTGTGTGTAAACATATTCATGTGTGTGCACATGTGCCTGTGTATACATTTGCTTATGAAGGCCAGGGCTTTACTCTGGGTGTCTCTTCAACTTTTCTTCTCATGTTTTTGAGACAAGGTCACTCATTTGGAGCTTGCTTATTGGCTAGACTGTCTGGTTTGCAAGCCTCCTGTCTCTACCTTCCCAGTGCTGGGATTATAGGCTCACTCAGTAGTGCCTGGCTTTTTAAGTGGGTGCTGGGGATCTGAACTCGTCATGCTTGAACACCAGACACTTTGCTAACAGCCATCTCCCTAGCTCTCTTCTGTGCCATTAAAAAAGATTTAAAAAAATTCATATGTATGAGAGTTTGTCTGTGTGTATGTATGTGCACCATTGGTGTGTCTGGTGCCCATGGAGGCCTATTCTGAGCCTCTGAGACAAGTGACCTCTCTCCCCTTGCATAAGGTCATCCCAGCTGGACTTTTTGATCCCTCATAGAGGGGCAGAGACCTTCACCTGAGTACCCAGCCCCTCCCTACTACCTTTTGTGCACAACTCTGCCTTATTTTTATGTGGCCTTCAGGAGGTGTTAGAGTATATAGGTGGGGGAAGATTAAGGGAAGGGGCCTCCAATTATATGGGTACAGGGCAGGCTTCATCCCTGCTGGGTAATGCTTTTCAGGTATGGCCTGTTGGGGGAGGGTTGCCCACACCCCTGTAAGTAACCCTTCACCTGTGCTATGGAAGGAGGCCTAGTAAATTCATTGGCTCTCTGGAGTGAACTTTGGTGGAATCATGCCTCAGTTTGTCTTTGGATTTAGAAAGGGTATATGTTGCTTATCTGTCCTTCTGGGAAGGAATTTTAGCAGCAAGTCCACAAAAAGGCATCAGATCCCCTGGAACTGGAGTTATAGATTGTTGTGAGCTGCAGTGTGAGTGCTGGAACCAAACCAGGGTCTTCTGCAAGAGCAGTCAGTGCTCTTGACTGCTGAGCCATCTCTCCAGTCAGGCCATGTCATTTTTAATGCCAAGATATAACATTCTTTTCTGAGACAATTATTCATGTAGCTTTTTGTTTAGAATTCTATTTTAAATAGAAATGCTTGTTAAGAGTNATGTGAAATCTATTTTGTTGGATTTTATTAGGAGGCTTATACAAATGGTTCATAGGTAGGATGTGAATTCAACTGTAGGTTGTTGGTTTTTTTGTTTGTTTGTTTTTGTCTTGTTTTTTGGCCTTGCAATTTCATTGTTACCACAATGAATTGTTGTTTCTGGCACTGTATATTGCAGGAGAGAGAGAAAAAAAAANTGAGGCCAATTTGATTTCTTGGAACTCCTTGCCATGCACACAAACCATGTACATTTTACTTTCTTAGGCATCTGTTTTATCTGCCAGTCTGGAAAATTAATTCTCTATACTTGAATTAAATGTTTCAGCCAGCCATTCTATATCAGTTTTTCTTGGAATATTGTATACCTTTCTGATTTGCACATTTACCTTTTTTTTTTTTTTGTAATTCATCTTAGTCACTTTTCTATTGCTGTGATAAAACAAGCCATGACCAAGGCAACTTGCAAAAGAAAGCATTTCCTTGTGCTTAGGGTCCCAGATGGTTTAGTCCATGATGCCCAGGGAAGGCACAGGTGCAGGACCACTGAGAGTTCCCATGTCAAGCAGGAGTCAGAGGGCACCCTGGGGAAAGGCAGGAGGCTTTTGAAACCACAAGCCAGCCCCCTATAACATACCTCCTCTGCATTAGTTTGGGTTTCTATTATTGTGAAGAAACACCATGACCACAGCAACTCTTATAAAGGAAAACATTTAATTGGGGCTGACTTACAGTTCACAGGTTTAGTCCATTGTCATCATAGTGGGAAGCATGGCCACATACAGGAATTCATGGTGATGGAGAGGTAGCTGAGAGTTCTACATCTGGATTTGCAGGCAGCAGGTGGAGACTGTAACACACAGGCTTGGCTTGAGCTTCTGAGCCTCAAAGCTCACCACTTAGTGACACACCTCCTCCAACAAAGCCACGCCTACTCCAACAAGGCCACACCTCCTAATAGTGCCCCTCCCTATGGGCCTATGGGGACCATTTTTATTCAAACCACCATGCTCTCCAAAGGGGCCACACCTCTCGATCCTTCCTAAACAGCCCCCAACTGGGGATCAAGTCTATGGGGGGGGCATTCTTACTCAGACCACCATAGTAATAGCAGCTTCACCTTTGCATACATCATTCTTCATCCATTTTCATTGACACCAACCATCTGAATAATGGGTCATTTTTTTCCTTTCACCTATTTATCTGACCACTTCAATCTTTTTTTCTTTAAACCTGATTGTCTTAAGCCTCCCTTCTGTCAATTTGATTCTCAATCCTGCTCAGTCTGTTTCTTGTTTCTACTTTATTTATTGGTTCTAAAATATTTTAGATTTTAATTTGTGGCTTTCTTTATATTCTACATTTTTGTTATTTTTAACCATCTAGTTGTAAATGTCTCAACCATATGTTTTTAAATATAAAACATGAAGTTTTCTTCTGTGTCCTGACTTAGGATTTCTATTACACTGGATTCTTCTGTATTTGGTGTTAATCTTCTTAGTTGTAGTATTAATGTAATTACCATACTGGCTTTTTCCTTGTTCCAGTTTAATGTGGACAGCTCTGTATAGAATTTTCATTTCTGTGGAATGGGCTGTGTGATTCTTTTTGTCTTNTTTTTTTAAACTTCTTAAAATTTATTTCTATTTCATGTGTTTTGGTGTTTTGCCTGCGTGTAAAGTCTGTGTGAGGGTGTCAGATCCCCTGGAACTGGAGTTACAGACAGTTGTGAGCTGCCATGTGGGTGCTGGGAATTGAACCAGGGTCCTCTGGAAGAGCAACCAGTGCTCTTAACCACTGAGCCATCTCTCCAGCCCCCTCTTTTTGTCTTCTTATAAAGTCTATTTGTTTTCAGTGCTGGGCTTGGCTATTATATTTAATCTACTTTTATACAGCCTAAAACATATATTTGATGTTGGAGGGGGCGTTTCTCATCTGGTACTGTATGAATCTTAGGAGCAAAACAGACTCCATTGTTTAAGTTTTATTAAACACTCCGTATGCTCATGGCCCTAGCATGGTAAGGACAGAGCTGTGGGTCAGTGTATTAGTTTGCTTTCTATTACTGGTATAAAGGCCATGACCAAAAGGACTTGGGCATAAAAGAGTATTTCATCTTATAGCTTTCAGTCCACTATGATGGGAAGTCAGGACAGGAACTCAAGGCAGAACCTAGAAGCAGGGACTGAAGCAGAAGCTGTGAAAGAACACTGCTTGTTCCTCAGNCTCAATTCAGATACCTTTCTTACACTTCCTAGGACCACCTGCTCAAGGGTGGCAGCACCTACAGTGGGCTGGGCCTGTCGTATCAATCGTTAATCAAGAAAATGCCCCACAGACTTGCCTATAGGCCAGTTCGATGGAGGTATTAACTGAAGTTCTTTCTTCCCCAGTGACTATAGTTTTTGTCAAGTTGACAGAAAACTAACCAACACATGTCTCATTAGTTCTTTTAAGGTAGGTCTGCCTAAGACATAGTCTTAACTTTTTATATAAAGGTATTGTTTTTGTTCTCATCTCTTACAGATTAGTTCTACTANTTATAGAATTCTGGGTTGATAACATCCCTTTACCCGCAGCTTTCCCTGGCTTTTATGGTTTTTAGTGAGTGATTTGATGTCATTTAATTTTCCTCCATGGGTCATTTTCTCTGCTGGGTTTCTTGATTCTTTGCTTTTTTCTTGGTTTGCATGACTTTTTTTTTATGACGTGTATAGATGTGGATTTCTTAGGGCTTATCCTCTTTGAGATTCACTAGGCTTCTTCAGTTATGTCTCTTGCCAGATTTGCTCACATTTAGGACCTTATTTCTTTGGTTACTCTGTTGTCTTGAATGTAGGATGTTTGGCTTCGTCCCATAGGTCTCTGGAGCTTTTCTCTTGTTCATATCAGGTCATTTATATAGTTTTACCTGACAGTCCATGAGCAGCTTCTCCTCTGTGCTTCCCATTTTACTGGTAGAGGGGGTACTTTTGGTGGTGGTTTACCATGTAAAAATTTGTTTGTCTTGATGTCTGTCCTGGCCCTTGGATAGGGAGAGCAGACTTTTGGGGTCTTTTATGATCTTTGCTTAGTGGTAGTGTGTGTGGGTTATTGCCTACTTCACTTTCAGTCTCGGAATAGATGAGGGCAAAGGAATATTTGTGGACCTCATCGTTTCTTTCCTTAAGTTTTAAAGTTGCTATCCACTCTGTTGCCTTATCTATAGTTTCTTATATTTATTTTATATATAATGACCCTAAATTTTAGTTGCCTATTTTGGGAGGTATATGAAGAATATATCTACCCTAACTTCTTGAAAGTACATGTTCACATACCCACTTTTGAAATGAAAAAGAAAAAAGTGATTCTTGTGTGTGTGTGTGTTTATAGTATATATGTGTGGTGCATGCACGTGTGTGTGAGTGCACGCACCTGGGTATGTACGTGTGGAAGATAGAGGACGACATTGGGTATCTAGCACTATTCTCCTCACTTTGTTGCTTTGAGACAGGGTCTCTGAATTGGAAGCTCATTGTTTAGGCTAGGCTGGATAGTTGCTGAATTCTTAGGACTCATCTGTCTCTGCCTCCCAGTTCTAGGGTTACATGCAGGTACAGCCATGCTGGTGCTGGGCTCTTTTTTTTTTTTATTCATAAGTAAATTTTATTTATTACACTGTTACTACTGTGTACTCAAGTACAATGCAAATATACAACCATATCTGATCAGAATTAAAAAGAATAAATTAAAAAAATTTTTATTATGAAAATTTTTCCATTAATTTTACACACCAATCAAAGATCCCCCTCTTTCCTCCTCCTGCCCCGCCCCCAGCCTCCCCCTCCCAACCCCATGCTGGGCTCTTTATGTGGGTGCTGGGGACTTGAACTCAAGTTCTCATGTTTGCATAACAGGCGCTCTTACCAATTGAGCCATCTCTCCTGCACCCAAAGTGATTCCTGATAAGGATTACACCTTGGAGAAAGGATCACTTTTGCTATGATGTTTTGATGGGAATGTGACATTGCCCCTCAGGCTGTCATGTTTGAACACCTGTTCCCCAGCTGGTGGTGCTGTTTTAGAGGTTGTAGAGCCTTTTAGAAGGTGGGGCTTGGTTGATGTGGACGGATCATTGGGGTGAGGCGTTAAAGGCGGCAGTCCAGCCTTGTATCTGTGCCTGCTTTCTGCTTCCTGGCTGGCTGCCATGATCTACTCCGCCATCTCAGGCACCAAACCACTGCTACTGCCGTGCCTTTTCTGCTGTGATGAGCTGAAGTCCTTGGAAACCATAAGCAAAGCCAAGTCCTTCCTTAAGTGGCTTTAATCTGGTGTTTTGTCATGGCAACCCTTGTGATCCATGTCTGCTGCAGTTTTCTTAGCTCCTATCTGGCTGGCAGGATGCACATGTGTGTTTGCACACAAGCCAGTTCCCTCAGGATAACCAGCACCTCAGACTTTCACAAAGGAACTTGCCATTGACTTGATTCAGCAGTAATTACACATAATGCGGTGGGAAGGAGAATTGATCCTGCCTTGAATCTGTGGCTTTTCCATTATGAAGCACGTGCTTACTAAAAGCTTGGAGCTATTAGTATATTAATGGAGATCTGATGGACAGCCTGAAGAGTTGCCCAGAGAATTAATATGATTGTGTTCTGGTAGGTGCTATGTTCAGCCAAGAGTGAGGAATATGCAAGAATTTATGCACTACTTTTTCTTTGACACATATCCTAGGGGCCCTGGACTCTTGGCCTAACTATCCTAAGGAGTCTTGTGTGCCTGGTTTAATTCATCTTTACTTTGCTTGCTGGGAAATGTATTTCATAATTTATTTGAGTGGCTAAGTAAAGTTATTGAGACCACACATCCAATATGAATCAAATCAAACTGAAAGTGCTAGAGTGTAACATGAATCTTAAAAGGTCTTATAATAAAAAGCCCAGAGCCAGATATTGGGGTAAAAGCTGAAAGATCAGAGAAGCAGAACAGCCAGCCACTAGCTTACCTCTATGAAATCCTCAGCCTCAAGAGAGCNAGTTCCTGTTTCCTCACACCTTATATACCTTTCTGTGTCCTGCCATATTACTTCCTGGGATTAAAGGCGTGTGTCACCACTGCCTGGTTCTGTTTCTCTCATGTAGCCCAGTGTGGCCTTGAACTCACAGAGATCCAGACGTATCTCTGCCTCCTGAGTGTGTGCCACCACTGCCTGACATCTATGTCTAATTTAGTGGCTGGCTCTGTCCTCTGATCCTCAGGTAAGCTTTATTGGGGTACACAATATATCACTACACTGGAGAGTTTTTTATCGTGTGAAGTTGTTAAATGTTGATTTGGGAATGTCCTGTTCAAGCTTGGCTTGGTGGTTCAGATCTGTAATCCCAGTTATATGGGAGACTGAAGCAGGAGGCTAACAAGTTTAAAGCAACTTAATGAGACCATGTCTCAAAATGGCAAGTTAAAAGCAGCTGGGGTACAGCTCAGTGGTACAGCACTTCCTGAACATGATGTATAAGGCCCAGGGTCAATCTCCAGTACTGAAAAAAAAAAGATGTCTCATCCATAGAGAAGATGAGAGAACAGTTCATGCCTTATACTTATACATCGTTTTATTGGTGTTGATGTTTTGAAAGCAGCAAGTGATTTTAATCAGAATGGCAACTAATGTGGCCATTTTAAAGCTCACATATTGTCTTAGTAACTTTTCAATTGCTGTGACAAAACACCATGACTAAGACAATGTAACATAAAAAAGGTTATTGGAGGCTTATAGTTTCAAAGGGTAAGTCCATGGCCATCATGGTGGAGAACANGACAGCAGGCAGGCAGGCATGATGCAGGAGCAGTAGTTGAGAGCTCACACGTAGATCCACAAGTATAAGGCAGAAAAAGCTAGCTGGGAATAGTATGGACTTTTGGAACCTTAAAGCCTGTCCCCAGTGATACANCTCCTTCAACAAGGTCACACCTTCTGTTTTGGTCAGGGTTACTATTGCTGTGATGAATCACCATGATGAAAGCAACTTGGGGAGGAAAGGGTTTATTTGGCTTACACTTCAATCTGACTTCATCATTGAAGGGAATCAGGACAGGAACTCAAACAGGGCAGGAACCTGGAGGCAGGAGCTGTTGCAGAGGATGTGGAGGGGTGCTGCTTACTGGCTTGCTTCCCATGGCTTGCTCAGCCTGCTTTCTTATAGAACCCAGAGTCACCAGCTCAAGGTTGGCACCACCCACGTGGGCTGTGCCCTTCCCATCAATCACTAATTAGGAAAATGCCCTACAGCAGGACTTAAGGGGGCATTTTACTCAATTGATGTCCCTCTTTTTAGATAACTCTAGCTTGTGTTAAGTTGACATAAAGCTAGCCAGCATACCTTCTTATCTTTTCCAAACAAAGAGTTCCACCAGCTTGGGGCCAAGCATTTAAATATATGAGCATATGGGGCCACTGTCATTCAAACCGTGTTTAGTCCTTACTTTGCACAATGACTGGATAACTAACCTAACTATTTAACAGAACTAAGCTAAGAGGCCAACTGATAGCAGCAGAGAAGTCAGTTTCAATGCTCGGTGTAAGGTAGAAGAAACCAAAGAAATGCTTCTGAGCAGGTATTCTTTATGGCCTGATTTTAAAACCTCTGTTAAACCTTAACTATAAATCTTTTCATGGTGTCTCAAGTGGTTTTGTTTGGATTTTGAAACAGGGTTTGACCACGTAGCCTAGACAGGCCTGGAGCTCATGACCCTCCTACCTCAGCCTAAGTACTGAGATTACAAGTCTGTGCCACCATGATTGGCTTTGAGTATTTTCAACGTATTTTCTCTGAAGTAATTTCCACTAGTGTTTTGACTGGTTGAACTTAGAGCTAAATTCCAAGCCATGTATAGATAACTCTTAATTGTGGCAAAAAATCTGCAGGGTGAAATTGTTGAATGAGTAATGCCCAGTGTGGTACAGCTCAGTTGGTAGAATGCTTGCCTCATCTGTGTAAGGTTCTAGGTTCTAGGTCCTGAGTTTTAACCTCAGTACTGGAAAAACAAAAACAAACAAACAAAATGAGCAAAAACAATGAACTTAGTGATTACTTACTATTTACTAGCTACCAAAATAAAGTTTGTATACAGGTTTTTGTTTGTTTTGTTTTGGTGAGGGGCATGTACTGGGGATTGAACCTAGGACTCCCTGCCACTTAGCACAGCTCCAGCCCTATTGTATGAAGTTTTAATCTTTTATCAGTCTGCCTTCCTTCCATTGCTGAGGATACTCCTTAACAGTTGCTACATTAAAAAACAATCATTTCTGCTATTCATCTAGAAGTGCAATAAAGAGAATTATCTGTATGGGAAAAGGCTTGAATTGAAGCTGCTGGATTTGTAATTTAAGCAGGTTTTAAGTTTGGAGTTTGTATTTCAAAGTTTTCTTGCAATCAGTTCATATACTGCTGGTATCTCTCCTGATCTTTAATTCACCCTGGGAACGTCAGTTTCAGATGATATCTTACCAATTGGAGTGTTTTAGTTTCAGATGATATCTTACCAATTGGAGTGTTTTAGCCAATTCCTTTGGAGAATTTTGTCTGTCACATAGTCTACCTCTTAAGTACTTTGATCCAAGTCCTCAAATACGTCGCTCCATATCCGTCTACTTCANGTCATTATTTAGTGATAGATTTTACTATTCCAGGAAGAGGTCAGCCAGTATATTTAACAAATAATTCAGTCACAGTGAAAACAACAGCAAGTTCCTTTCTGCAATGGAAGATACTATAATATACATTTGTATGATTTATGCATGAATAGTACAGATAATTTTCAAATAAATCTTTTATATTTTATCAGATGTTGTATTGATTTTTTTCCATGCTGGCTAAAATGCGATCACTTCTTTCCTTTCTAGATCTAAAAATAAAGCAGACACAAAGAGAGTTACTTTTATCTTTAAAAAGTTTATAAAGTTAGGAAAAATAATTTCTAGAAATCAATAAGAAAATAGGCAACTCANTGGGAAATGGGCAAGAGAGTTAAGGGGCTTCTTTCCAGAGGAAAATACTCAAACATTTGAATATTCACACTTGAAAGAGGTTGAGTCTCAGTGGTTATTATAAAATGAAAATTCAAACTTTCTGCCATATCCTACAATGGGTTGTAGATGGGTAAATACGAGAGATGTAAAATACCAAGTGTTGATGAGATGCGGCATTCTCCTGCTCTGTGGTGGCAGGACATGGTTCATCACTTTGGAATTCTAGTTAGTATATACTAAAGCTGAGAAAAAAATCTATTCCTTGGGGCCGCACCCCTACTGGAGGAGATAATGGCAGCTGATAGATGCAGAAGGAGGGTCACTCTTCTTTGGGGGATATAGCCACTGGTAAGTTGCTTGTATACGAGTTGATAGTTATACACATACGCATATGGGCAGCACTATTGGATTCAAGGTTTTCAATAACAAAAACTAAGCATAAAAGGAGGACATGAAGTTGGGAGGGAGATGGGGTGGAGGTGTTGGAGGAAGGTAGTGGTGGACAGATGTATTAATGTATGTTGTATAAATATATAAAACTTTCAAAGAAAAAAATTATTAAAAAAAAAAACCATTCCTAGGACCAGAGTTTCTCCTTCTAGGTCTCTAACCTTATTTAATCATACATGATCACTAGAATATAATGGAGACTAATTATAGTAATTCCTAACTGGAAAATACATACATACACATCATTAGTGGAATGAGTAAGTCCACACGATGGAATACAGCAAAGAGAACCCAGATATGACTATTTGCCAGAATATGGATGACTCCCAAAGCTGAATAACAGAAGCAATACATAACACAACTCATCCTTTGTGATTTTGTCAGTTTTGTGAACATGTACAATCAACGTGTGAAAGTAGAATGCTGGTTCCCCTTGGGCCAGGTGGCTAGAGGACACAGAATGCTCTGGAAGATCATGCAGGATGTCAATATCAGACAATTCTTGTAGATAAGCTATGAGGCATAATTCTCTTCGTCACAGTAAAAACACTAGTGATTTCCTAATATTTTGGGGGGCCAAACAGCTCCTATTATGCTCTATGTACACCCCAAACTATATGTGTATGTGAGTCATACATGAATATGATTTGTTTGCTTTTAATGTTGTGTAACATTTTAACAAAATTATAAAGGTAGCATTCATCTTAAGCATTAGAAATAATTTTAAATAAAGTGAATTAAGGTCAGGACTGAAGCCAGTTATTTTGCAGTAGCTAGTTTCTGATCCTGGTTTTTCTATACAGGTCACTACTCTACATGAGGGAGATGAAGACATTGGTGTTCTCTCTTTGTTAGTATTTTCATAGATGTTATAAAATACTAATTTTGGTGGTTTAGAAATAGAAATTTGTTAACTTTTGAAGACCNAACATTTTGGATTGGGGGTACAGCTCAGTGGTAAAACAGCAGCCTAGCATGTGCAAGGCCCTTGATTGGCCCCTAGTACTACAAACAAAACTCATAATATTTTAAATATCTATGATTAAAAATAGCCTTTTACAAATCAGTAGCAGCTGAGCAAGAAGGCAGTGGATACAAGTTCTATTTATTCCCCCCCCTTTTTTTTTTGGATAAAGAGAAGCAAGCTGCCCTCAGTTCCTTTTCTCTATAATTAACCTGCATAAAGGCAGAAGGATAAACTCTATGATCTCTTGGGCTCTTTCTAACTCGAAGACCTAAGATTTGTTGGTACTGAAAAAGTTCTTGAAGTAATAATATACTTAAAACCATACCACTATTAATTCTCAATCCTTTGTTCTTATATTATGTCCAGTCATAAATATGGCCCTAAACACACACCAATCCATTTCAAAGTGTATATAGTAAAGTATAATTCTAAGGCTGTTGATCACCCCTTAGATATGGCGTCTCACCTTCTCTTTGCCACTGAGTCCAGCTCTTGGTGTTATTGAGATTTGTTGCTCTGAAGAAAGGATGCTTTTTAGGAAATGCTCCATATTAGCGAAAAGTAGAAGATCTTTGTTCTTCTTAATGTACTGTAGAGAGGGTGAAGAGCAGAGTTAACATTCTTGCTCTTGTTTTAAATACTGTTGGATNTACTAATCCAGATGTGAAACTTAAGAAGACCGTGCACTTAAAATTCTCAGCATAGCATTTGACACAGGACAGGCATATAATAAATGTTCCTATTTTTCCTCACATACTTAACTCTGGTAGATTGTGATAATGTCAGTATGTAGCTTCAGATTCAATAGAAGTATATTAGACAGTAAGTACTTCTAAAGTCCAGTAGATGGGAAACAAAACAAAATAAAATAGAACCAGAAAATAAACCAGCTACCATCCTTGTTCTCATGGGGCTCATACTGTATGTAGCAAAGGAGCAAAAATAGTACAAAAGTACAAGCAAGTAAAATTTGTGTTTTGGAAAGTGATAGTGGAAAGGACTACCTAGACTAGAGTAAGGAAGAATTTGTGAATGAGGATAAAAAGGATTTCAAAATAAGATAATACAGTCAGGGTTGGCTGCTGACTTTTGAGCAAGGACAACGGAGATGAGGGAGTCTGGTATTTTAACGCCTTGGACTAGGGCCTTTGAAGCTCCATTCCACTTGCTATTTTGGGATAGACAGTTTGTTTTGTGAGCTTTCTATGCATTTTATATTATTTAGCAGCATCCTTGTTCTTTCCCCATTATTTGTCAGTAGTACTTCCTTTCCCTGAGTCATGACATCAAAAATGTCTCTGACATTGCCATATGTCCTCTGGGGGACAAAATCACTCCTGTTCAGGAAGCATGCTGTAATGGGAAGAACTTTGTAGGCAGAGGGGACCCTTAGAAAGCCATATACACTGCATGTTTGGAGTTGAGTAAATGACATGGGTGAAGACCGCTATGGGAGGAGAAGAGGGGAACTTGGCTCCACCCACTTATTCGAAATGAAATGGGAAGACACAAAATGATTTTGAGAATATCTGACTTTTTTTTTCTAAAAGGTCACTTTTCTGTGGTGAAAATAGACTGAAGAGAGGTAAGGGCAGTCTTGGGGAGGCCAATTGGTATCAAGACATCTGGACAATCAAGAAATCCAGATAAGAGATGGCGGTGGCTGGCACTAAGTGGTGGCAGTATCATTCACTGAACAGTGGTCAGATTCTGCATATGTTCTGAGGATGGAACAACAGGACTTTCCTAATGAGTGGACAGTGGGCTGTAGATACAAAGCGGGGATTATGAAAGCTTTGGCCGGAAAAACCTGAAAAATGGAATTACCACCAACCAAGATGCATGCTTTTAGGTGGACCTCATCTGGAAAGATAAAAATTGGGTCTTGGGCCCATTTAGTGATACTCCATAGCCACGCAGGTGGACATAATTAGAAAGTAATTTGTTATAGGAGTTGAGTTAGAGAGTCATGAAGTGAATATATCCACAGGTCTAAATCATGGTCCTCAAATTCTGAAAGGTCAGAGAGAAGAAAAGGGACCAGAAAGGAACAACCAGAAGTGTGGGAGGAAAACCAGAGGAAGACAATATTCTGAGAGTTGAGTGAAGAAAATCCAGGGAAGATGAAAGTGAGCAG
Organism: Neotoma lepida; assembly: GCA_001675575.1. Classification (NCBI taxonomy): domain Eukaryota; kingdom Metazoa; phylum Chordata; class Mammalia; order Rodentia; family Cricetidae; genus Neotoma; species Neotoma lepida. The sequence goes on along the minus strand of LZPO01055464.1, from coordinate 60,317 downwards.
ATGTGCAGGTACTGCCGAGAAACAGGGACAGAGAACTAACTGGTCTCTGATTTGCAGGAGTTGGGTTATGACAGAATTCTGCAGTCAACTTGATTGGGTTGAGAGGTGTCAAAGTCACCATGAAAGCATCACTCTAAGTATGTCTGTGAGGGCAGTTCTAGAGATAAACATCATAAGGCTTTGACCAAACTAACGGTTTAATCCAGTGATAGATTCAAATTTTCAATAGATTGCTGGGAGCTGATGGAATTGTGGAAGGCTGGGGCTACTTGGAAGAAGTGAGTCTCAGGAAGCGTGCTTTTGAAAGGTATACCTGGGCCCTGGTCCTTTCCTATTCTTCTTCTTCCTATGTGCCAGGAAGTGAGTAGTCTCAGCCATATGCTTCTGTTGCAATGATAGTCTGCCTAGCCCTGGGTCCAAAGCAACAGATCTGCAGTGTAGTCTTCCTGTAGCATCTTTGGCTGTGCTTAATGACGTTACATAATGCAAATCANGGTAGAGTCAAAGAGACCTATCCATTACCTCTGTGGGCTCTGCAAGAGAGAATACTAGTGACTTAGGAAACTGGAGTAGATAGCAGTGGGTGTGGTTTGTTCACTGGATATGGGGTGCTCACTGTAAAGTTACTACTACAATGGGAGTAGTGGCCCCTATTGGATGATTGGAGTCTCTTTAGGCACTATTGTTGCTAGCTCTACTACTTATGAGGGCCTATCTAGCACTAGTGGCCTAAGCAGTGGTAGGGGTCTGAAGCACCCTGTCCTTGGAGCAGTCAGTGACGCTGGCCCAAACCATGTGTGGAGAGAGGCAGTAGTGGCAGCATTCTTCTGTGGTGTTCACACTCTGTCCTGACAGCAGTGTGTGGTCAGACAAGATGTAGGGGTGGGGCAACCGTGGGAAATCTATAGGTGGAGTGGCAGCAGGAACCATGGTGTTCCTTTCTGCTGATAGTGATGCATGGCTGGCATCAGTGCGTTCTTGGCAATGGGACTCTGACTGGTGCCAGGGAAAGTTCTTCTAGGCCCTGTTTTGTCTGTGTTTGCTGCTGGCAAAGGATGTGGTTAGAGCTGTGCTCACCTGCTCTACCCGACTCTTACAGCTCTAATGGGTGCCTGTGGATAGGGTGACAGGCAGAGCCAGAGAGCTGTTTAAGCCCCCTCAGCACACTCCTGTTAAGGTGGCTAGGAACCTGTGATCCTGAGTTCAGTGCGATGTGAAGGGGTGGGAGATGCCTGGTTTCAGTTCTGCACTGACACATGTCCCCTTAGAGCTGGCCACATCTTTGGCCTTAGATGTTGAGTGCACTGATAGGGTTCTGGATTGGTGACACCCTCCACTTCCTTGTGTTACAACACTGCCCCCTACAGTGTAGGGCACCCAACCAATCAGCTTTGATTTGATTGTAATTGTTCCCTGGTTCTTTCCTCTTGAAATAAGAAAGTAGGTAACTTATTTTGGATTTTACAGGAGCCCACAATCAAGAGACTTTGGGTTTGTAAAGAGATCTGAGACTTTAAAGTATTGAAAAACTTTAGGCTGTGAGACCTTTTAAAGTTGTACTATTTGATGTTTATGGGCATGGGATTTGGAGGGCAAACAAGAAAGGAATTCTTATAGTTTCACAGCATTAGATTTATATGCCTAAGTTGACAAGGGGTTAATTTTGGTTATCAACTTGACACACCNGAGAAGAGGGAATTGATTCCACAAGACTGGGCCTGTGAGCGTGTCTGTGAGACATGTTCTTGACGATTAACTGATGTAGGAGTAGCCAGTCCACTGTGGGCCATACCATCCCTGGGCATGTAGAACTTGGAATGCATAAGAAATTTATAAATGGGTGGATGGATGTGAGCCTGAAGCAAACCAGTAAGCAGTGTCTCTCCATGGTGTCTGTTTCATTTCCAGTCTCCAGGTTCCTGCCCGAGTTCCTGCCTTAGTTTCCTTTGACAATGGACTATAACCTGTAAGCCAAATAAACCTTTTCCTTTTTTAAGTTGCTTTGGCCTTGATGTATATTATAGCAACAGAAACCAAATGTGTCCAAAGTCGGGCTACTATGCATATCTCCGGTTACTTGTCCAAGTGGCCTGCTGGCCTGTGAGAGCCATGAAGCCAACCAGTAGCTACCGTTGCCAACATCAGCACTAATAGAGTTGGTGAGACCTCCCCCCAACCTCTACCCTCCACCCCTGTGGAGCCAGGGTGGCAGGTGCCTGAGATACCCTCTTTCTCTTACTGTGCTGTTGTCTCAAGTCTTTATGTCCTCAGTCTCTCTGCTGCTTCACTGTTCTACTCTACTGACAATTTATAAACCTGTTTCTTTGGTTCTTTGTGGAGGAGGAGTTCAATGCTAGGAGCTTCTATTTAGCTATCTTGTACCTCCAGGATCTTATATTTTTAATTCTTAAAAGGATTATGAGATAATATTTTCATAAAGGTCCTTAATAATGGCATATTGTTAAGACCATGGTCAAATTTGCATAGAAAACAGCACATTATGTTTGGAGAAGTGTGGGATCATTTGGCCACTTGCATTTAGCCTCTGAGTCACAGTGAGGTTACAATAGACTTCTGCTTATTTATTGATAATAGGAAGTGACAACTCAAGGAAGTGTTGGAACTATCTGAATGGGCCACACACCAAGGCCTTTTCTTTGTGAAGGAGTTAATTTTTAACTAAGACTATGTGATAAGTGAGATAAATTTAGTTACCTCTTCTGATGACTGTCTTGCCAAGCAAGGCTCACACTTCCTCTCAATGAGTTTAGAGAGGAGATCTCTTTCTTTTTCAGAGGTGGGCTGCTCTTTCAGCAGGATAGCACTGAGGTTTTGGTCAAACTTATTGTCCCAGGAAACTGCTGACATCTGCATTGTAGTAGAGAATGCCTCCTTGAAGTAGACTTTCAGGCCCTGGTTAAGGAAGAGAAAGGACAGATCAGTATGACTTTGGAGTAATTGCTATTAAAGCTTTCAAATAATGGTTGAAAGGAAAGTGGGGCTTGAGACCATCTTCACCTGCNCTCTCCCCAACCATTCTGGTGAGCTTTATGCGTTGACAGTGTTGCCACAGCTGAGATGCTGTTCTCAGAGCTCAGAGCTAGCCTGCATCTCCAGTGAGCTTGCATTCTGCCATATGCTATTACAGGAAGTTTGACCAGGAACAGCCTTTTCCCAGTTAGTCAGGTCATCAATGGGGCTCCAAAAGACCCCAAATACTACAAAGCTTACAACATTTAATGTCCTGGGGAATGACATCTGAGTCACAGAGAAAGAGAAGTTCTGTATATGTCATAACTACCTCATAAAACGACCCCAGAAATCTGGGGTTAGAGTCCTGGTTGAAGTCCCCAGTGGTGATATGGGCCAGGCAGTGGATCAACAACAGAACGAAACTTCCCACGGATGCCAAACATTCTCTCCCAACAAACAGAGTGTTCTCAGNGCTCTGTGTGGAAAAGAGGCCTGAGCACAGATATGTCAACCTTGTGAGTATTTTCACATTTTTCAGTTCACTTAAAATAAGACTCCTTGGGCCTAATTAAGATTTACTGAAAGGAAGCTTCAGAGATAAAGAAAACTTGTTTTAGTTCAACTCTGAAAAAAATACTTTGCCCACTTTCTCCCAATTTTTAACTTATTTTACATTTATTTACTCCCCTCCTCGCCCGTGTGTGTGTGTGTGTGTGTGTGTGTGTGTGTGTGTGTGTGTGTGCACATGCACGAGAATGTGGAGGTCACAACTTGAAGAACTCAGGTCTTTTCTGGGGATCAAACTCAGGTTGTCTGGCTTGGTGGCAAGCACCCTTACCCACCGACCCATCTCAATGGCCCATCTCTTAATTTTTTTCAGAACACTTCCATTTACAGGAGACAGACTGAGAAATTCAGAACCAGGTGACTCATCTGTCTCTTCTCAGGGCCACCTGATCAGTGTTCTCCCTAAGCTGTGCTTTTCTAGCTTNAGGTCAATGGGAATTGCAAGAGAGGTGGTATTACTGTTAGAGCCCATTCCAGAATTTCTGGTTTTGTGGGCTGTGGGTGGGGCCAGGCATTTGCATTTTCATCCAGCTCCCTAGGTAGTTGATGCAGTCTGTCCAAAGACCACAGTTTGAGAATACCGGGCCTTAGAGGATCCTAGGCTTCGTTCTTTTGTCTTTATTGTAATGGGGGTTCTCCAACCACTTNTCAGGCNCATCTGAGGCAACATCCTCATCTGTTCTCCCAGGAGGCAGTAGATTAGCATGGAAAAGCTTAAGGTGGTTGGAATCGGGTCTGAGAGCTGTACCTTGAACNAGCTGACGGTTAGGAGAATGAGGTGTGTGACGNAGACACTGGAACTAGACTCTCAACTCTTGCTAACACTTAGACTATTATATAGCATCTCTAGGCCTCCACTGTCCAGTTACAAAATGGAGGCAAAGAGTACTTGTCCTGTAGGGTTGCTGAAATGGAAAATAATACAGCACATGTAAGGCACCTCACTAAGGACCTGACACCTTTCTTGTGAGAATCCTGTTGGGTTCTTTTTTTTCTTTCCTTCCACTAGTAAGATGGAACTAAATTCTTGCTGAGTTCATCATTTATTTGAAGGTCAAATGAAATAATGCTTCAAGGGTACCCTGTATGAGCATTTATTTACCTTGGGGGTTCCTATTAAAGCCCTTAATAATCCACAACTAACCAAGTTTAAACCGTTTCTTAGTCACATTAACTTGCTGTTTCTCCTCAGAATAGTTTATGAATGGGCTGTTATTAGTGCTTAAAGTCCATATNCATCAGCTTGGAGTTACCTGGAAGGGACTTCCAGTCTACGTACTTGAAGAACTACTGAGGCAGGAAAGATACAGGACCATTTCTTTAGGAGGACATGGTTGTGCAAGCTACCCTGAAGCTGGGCCCATGACTCTTACGGGAAATACCAGCTTGGCAACACCAGATGTACAATGGCATAGATCCATTGATGGGCATGAAGCCATGATGCTTCCCAGGGCACCAGCCAGGCCATTTTACTTTGCTGATTAGAAAAGCTCTTACTCAGTGACATTTATTATGTTTTAGTTAAATGGCTTTTCCCCCGTCAAAGGAGAATAAAATTCATTAGGGCTTGAGGGAGAAAAATGTTTTATAAAATTTGTTCCTTTGCTTCTGTGTGGCTTGACCAAATTCAAGATTCAAGAGCCCCTCTCTAGGGATGAATTTGTATCACCTGGTAGAAGAAAGAACCTTTGAAGGCATTTCCTGAGACTTCCATGGCAGGCAGATGAGAAGCAATCTGTAGGGTGGTTTCTGGAGCCTGAAAAGAATGGCAAACAAAATCAAAACCCACCCTTTGCTAAAAAGTTGTCCTCAGCTACATATCATCGAATATAGTGGGAAATAAGTGCCCTGGAACATCCATTTAAATTATAAGTACATTCAGGGAAAGTAAAATCAGAATACCCCATAGGAAGATGAAGTCTTTAGCTGTGTATTTTATATTTATACCAATTTATACCAATTGTGGTATAAACAACAATCATTTCAGCTCTCCACTTCTCCTAGACTGACAGTCAGACCTGCGGTTTGGATTCTAACCCTGGCCCTACCTTCCTGGATATGACCATAGGTAAGTTGATTCAACCACTCTTTATCTTTCTCAATTTGAAAATGGGAAAAATAATCCTATGGGTGTCACAGGGTTTTGAAATAATTTAAGTGAGTTGCCTCATGAAAATTATCAACATTTTCTGGCATCTAGACAGTGTTTGATTCATTTCTATACATGATTACTATCATACAAAAGGTTTAATTTGAGACTGCTGTCATAGCTCCCATCAGCTGCCCCAAGGGAGGCAGTTCACGGTTGCAGGGGCTTCTTCCTAGAGAGAATTCACTGCCCCGAATCTCTTCCTGGTCACCCTGACCTCCACAGCCTCCTGGGAGACTGCATCACAGAAACAGACATACCTGCAGCTGGGGGATGAGGAGGTGCAGGACGGAGAGACCATACTGGTAAACCACGAACTCCCAGGCAGAAAGGTGCATGGCCTGCACAGTTGCCAGCTCTCCCTGCATTGTCTGAGTCTTCGGGAGATTCTGCAAAGAGTTTTTTGGGCCTGCAGAAATCAAGACAAGTCAGTGATAATTTCACTGATTTTTTTTTTGTGTGTTAATATGTTAACGATAACATGATGATTCAACTTAGGAAAATGTTTATCTCCATCCATCCATCTATCCATCATCTGTCTGTCCTCCAGTAAAGCCTGTGCTTCAGGCTTCCCTAGTCATCTAAATGGAAAAATGAGCCCAGTCAACAGGAACAGAGGGCCTAGAAGGAGGCACAGAAAAGAGGGCAGTATTTCCTCAGGAGTAGATCCAAAGTTGGATCGTTAGACGTGCTATATTCGAATACTGTCTGGCATACAGCAAGCACTCAATACATGTTGGATATATTCAGATTTTTACTTATCTATAAAATTGTCTCTAATGGGACTTTAGATAATTGCTCTAAATGGATATTTATCTAAATGGGACACTTCTATTGTCTTATTCTTAAAAGGACAATGAAAAATGGCTTGGACAGCAATATATAATAATGAGAACACAAGTGGCAGTCAGGAGACCTGTGCCCTGGCACAGGCTGTGTAAGATCCTGAGAGAGTCACACAATTCTCTTAGTTATATAAGAAATGAATAATAGAAGTAGAGTTAGGTTTTCTGGGGGCAAGCAAGACAGTACACATAAGAATGCTTTTACGATGCTTGGAGGGGGTAATCCTTGAATGAGGGTCCATATCTCTGTCTGTATTTCTCATCAGTTCTTATGAAAGGAATTAATCAGGTTGACCAACCTCCAGAATCAGTAAACTTTTTTGTGTGTTTATTTTTTGGCAAGACCCAGGTAGTATATAATTCAGGCTTTGTCAGCCAAGAGCCACAGCTGCAGTTCAAAGTAAGTGGTTTTTATCCTCATGCTAGGAGACAGCTTGTTCTCCTACAAGCCTATCCTGGCTTTCCTGATGCACACCGGTCTGCCTTCCTGGGCACTCACCAGAGCACGTTGCCCACTTCTCTTTTGGCATTGCCTCATGGTCCTGGATAGCTTTTGTAGGAAGCAGGTTGAGAGTGAGACTCTGGGACAGGCTCCCCAAATTTCAGCTGAGCCACATGTTAGCAAATGGATCTTTGATTACCTACTTTGCCTATACAGAGTCTTCAGTTTCCTTCCTTATAAAGTGAATATTAACATCTACCTTTCTAGGTTGTTGTGAATGAGTTACCATAGGTTCAGAACATTACATGACATTGTAAAATGCCCCATACTGACAAAGTGATCTGGGTGCTCTTTTTATGGGGCAATATATTCTTTCTTTTGGTTTTCCTGTCTGTATCCTTGTATCTCACATTTCCCATTAATTCCCTTTTAACATGGTGATTAAATACTAAGATTCAGACTCAGCATTTGATTGGAAGGTAGAATACCTTT